>JAWRVZ010000317.1:0-92500 GCA_037043235.1 Rhodeus uyekii
AACCAATGAGGTTCATTCTCGTGTTACGCGTCACGTTTGATCTTCAGCGAGAACCAATGAGGTTCATTCTCGTGTTACGCGTCACGTTCGATCTTCAGGGAGAACCAACGAGGTTCATTCTCGTTTTATGCGTCACGTTCGATCTTCAGGGAGAACCAACGAGGTTCATTCTCGTGTTACGCGTCACGTTCGATCTTCAGGGAGAACCAATGAGGTTCATTCTGGTGTTACGCGTCACGTTTGATCTTCAACGAGAACCAATGAGGTTCATTCTCGTGTTACGCGTCACGTTTGATCTTCAGCGAGAACCAATGAGGTTCATTCTCGTGTTACGCGTCACGTTTGATCTTCAGCGAGAACCAATGAGGTTCATTCTCGTGTTACGCGTCACGTTTGATCTTCAGGGAGAACCAATGAGGTTCATTATCGTGTTACGCGTCACGTTTGATCTTCAGGGAGAACCAATGAGGTTCATGCTCGTGTTACGCGTCACGTTTGATCTTCAGCGAGAACCAATGAGGTTCATTCTCGTGTTACGCGTCACGTTTGATCTTCAGCGAGAACCAATGAGGTTCATTCTCGTGTTACGCGTCACGTTTGATCTTCAGCGAGAACCAATGAGGTTCATTCTCGTGTTACGCGTCACGTTTGATCTTCAGCGAGAACCAATGAGGTTCATTCTCGTGTTACGCGTCACGTTTGATCTTCAGCGAGAACCAATGAGGTTCATTCAGCGAGAACCAATGAGGTTCATTCTCGTGTTACGCGTCACGTTTGAGCTTCAGCGATAACCAATGAGGTTCATTCTCGTGTTACGCGTCACGTTTGATCTTCAGCGAGAACCAATGAGGTTCATTCTGGTGTTACGCGTCACGTTTGATCTTCAACGAGAACCAATGAGGTTCATTCTCGTGTTACGCGTCACGTTTGATCTTCAGCGAGAACCAATGAGGTTCATTCTCGTGTTACGCGTCACGTTTGATCTTCAGCGAGAACCAATGAGGTTCATTCTCGTGTTACGCGTCACGTTTGATCTTCAGCGAGAACCAATGAGGTTCATTCTCGTGTTACGCGTCACGTTCGATCTTCAGGGAGAACCAACGAGGTTCATTCTCGTTTTATGCGTCACGTTCGATCTTCAGGGAGAACCAACGAGGTTCATTCTCGTGTTACGCGTCACGTTCGATCTTCAGGGAGAACCAATGAGGTTCATTCTGGTGTTACGCGTCACGTTTGATCTTCAACGAGAACCAATGAGGTTCATTCTCGTGTTACGCGTCACGTTTGATCTTCAACGAGAACCAATGAGGTTCATTCTCGTGTTACGCGTCACGTTTGATCTTCAGCGAGAACCAATGAGGTTCATTCTCGTGTTACGCGTCACGTTTGATCTTCAGGGAGAACCAATGAGGTTCATTCTCATGTTACGCGTCACGTTTGATCTTCAGCGAGAACCAATGAGGTTCATTCTCGTGTTACGCGTCACGTTTGATCTTCAGCGAGAACCAATGAGGTTCATTCTGGTGTTACGCGTCACGTTTGATCTTCAACGAGAACCAATGAGGTTCATTCTCGTGTTACGCGTCACGTTTGATCTTCAGCGAGAACCAATGAGGTTCATTCTCGTGTTACGCGTCACGTTTGATCTTCAGCGAGAACCAATGAGGTTCATTCTCGTGTTACGCGTCACGTTTGATCTTCAGCGAGAACCAATGAGGTTCATTCTCGTGTTACGCGTCACGTTCGATCTTCAGGGAGAACCAATGAGGTTCATTCTGGTGTTACGCGTCACGTTCGATCTTCAACGAGAACCAATGAGGTTCATTCTCGTGTTACGCGTCACGTTTGATCTTCAACGAGAACCAATGAGGTTCATTCTCGTGTTACGCGTCACGTTTGATCTTCAACGAGAACCAATGAGGTTCATTCTCGTTTTATGCGTCACGTTCGATCTTCAGGGAGAACCAACGAGGTTCATTCTCGTGTTACGCGTCACGTTCGATCTTCAGGGAGAACCAATGAGGTTCATTCTGGTGTTACGCGTCACGTTTGATCTTCAACGAGAACCAATGAGGTTCATTCTCGTGTTACGCGTCACGTTTGATCTTCAGCGAGAACCAATGAGGTTCATTCTCGTGTTACGCGTCACGTTTGATCTTCAGCGAGAACCAATGAGGTTCATTCTCGTGTTACGCGTCACGTTTGATCTTCAGGGAGAACCAATGAGGTTCATTATCGTGTTACGCGTCACGTTTGATCTTCAGGGAGAACCAATGAGGTTCATTCTCGTGTTACGCGTCACGTTTGATCTTCAACGAGAACCAATGAGGTTCATTCTCGTGTTACGCGTCACGTTTGATCTTCAGCGAGAACCAATGAGGTTCATTCTCGTGTTACGCGTCACGTTTGATCTTCAGCGAGAACCAATGAGGTTCATTCTCGTGTTACGCGTCACGTTTGATCTTCAGCGAGAACCAATGAGGTTCATTCTCTGTTACGCGTCACGTTTGATCTTCAGCGAGAACCAATGAGGTTCATTCTCGTGTTACGCGTCACGTTTGAGCTTCAGCGAGAACCAATGAGGTTCATTCTCGTGTTACGCGTCACGTTTGAGCTTCAGCGATAACCAATGAGGTTCATTCTCGTGTTACGCGTCACGTTTGATCTTCAGCGAGAACCAATGAGGTTCATTCTGGTGTTACGCGTCACGTTTGATCTTCAGCGAGAACCAATGAGGTTAATTCTCGTGTTACGCGTCACGTTTGATCTTCAGCGAGAACCAATGAGGTTCATTCTCGTGTTACGCGTCACGTTTGATCTTCAGCGAGAACCAATGAGGTTCATTCTCGTGTTACGCGTCACGTTTGAGCTTCAGCGATAACCAATGAGGTTCATTCTCGTGTTACGCGTCACGTTTGATCTTCAGCGAGAACCAATGAGGTTCATTCTGGTGTTACGCGTCACGTTTGATCTTCAACGAGAACCAATGAGGTTCATTCTCGTGTTACGCGTCACGTTTGATCTTCAGCGAGAACCAATGAGGTTCATTCTCGTGTTACGCGTCACGTTTGATCTTCAGCGAGAACCAATGAGGTTCATTCTCGTGTTACGCGTCACGTTCGATCTTCAGGGAGAACCAACGAGGTTCATTCTCGTTTTATGCGTCACGTTCGATCTTCAGGGAGAACCAACGAGGTTAATTCTCGTGTTACGCGTCACGTTCGATCTTCAGGGAGAACCAACGAGGTTCATTCTCGTGTTACGCGTCACGTTCGATCTTCAGGGAGAACCAATGAGGTTCATTCTCGTGTTACGCGTCACGTTCGATCTTCAGGGAGAACCAATGAGGTTCATTCTCGTGTTACGCGTCACGTTCGAGCTTCAGCGATAACCAATGAGGTTCATTCTCGTGTTAAGCGTCACGTTTGATCTTCAACGAGAACCAATGAGGTTCATTCTCGTGTTACGCGTCACGTTTGATCTTCAAAAAGAACCAATGAGGTTCATTCTCGTGTTACGCGTCACGTTTGATCTTCAACAAGAACCAATGAGGTTCATTCTCGTGTTACGCGTCACGTTTGATCTTCAGCGATAACCAATGAGGTTCATTCTCGTGTTACGCGTCACGTTTGATCTTCAGCGAGAACCAATGAGGTTCATTCTCGTGTTTAGCGTCACGTTTGATCTTCAGCGAGAACCAATGAGGATCATTCTGGTGTTACGCGTCACGTTTGATCTTCAACAAGAACCAATGAGGTTCATTCTCGTGTTACGCGTCACGTTTGATCTTCAGCGAGAACCAATGAGGTTCATTCTGGTGTTACGCGTCACGTTTGATCTTCAACAAGAACCAATGAGGTTCATTCTCGTGTTACGCGTCACGTTTGATCTTCAGCGAGAACCAATGAGGTTCATTCTCGTGTTACGCGTCACGTTTGATCTTCAACAAGAACCAATGAGGTTCATTCTCGTGTTACGCGTCACGTTTGAGCTTCAGCGATAACCAATGAGGTTCATTCTCGTGTTACGCGTCACGTTTGATCTTCAACAAGAACCAATGAGGTTCATTCTCCTGTTACGCGTCACGTTTGATCTTCAACAAGAACCAATGAGGTTCATTCTCCTGTTACGCGTCACGTTTGATCTTCAACAAGAACCAATGAGGTTCATTCTCGTGTTACGCGTCACGTTTGATCTTCAGCGATAACCAATGAGGTTCATTCTCGTGTTACGCGTCACGTTTGATCTTCAGCGATAACCAATGAGGTTCATTCTGGTGTTACGCGTCACGTTTGATCTTCAACGAGAACCAATGAGGTTCATTCTCGTGTTACGCGTCACGTTTGATCTTCAGCGAGAACCAATGAGGTTCATTCTCGTGTTACGCGTCACGTTTGATCTTCAACGAGAACCAATGAGGTTCATTCTCGTGTTACGCGTCACGTTTGATCTTCAACGAGAACCAATGAGGTTCATTCTCGTGTTACGCGTCACGTTTGATCTTCAGCGAGAACCAATGAGGTTCATTCTCGTGTTACGCGTCACTTTTGATCTTCAGGGAGAACCAATGAGGTTCATTCTCGTGTTACGTGTCACGTTTGATCTTCAGGGAGAACCAATGAGGTTCATTCTCGTGTTACGCGTCACGTTTGATCTTCAACGAGAACCAATGAGGTTCATTCTCGTGTTACGCGTCACGTTTGATCTTCAGCGAGAACCAATGAGGTTCATTCTCGTGTTACGCGTCACGTTTGATCTTCAGCGAGAACCAATGAGTTTCATTCTCGTGTTACGCGTCACGTTTGATCTTCAGCGAGAACCAATGAGGTTCAGTCTCGTGTTACGCGTCACGTTTGATCTTCAGCGAGAACCAATGAGGTTCATTCTCGTGTTACGCGTCACGTTTGATCTTCAGCGAGAACCAATGAGGTTCGTTCTCGTGTTACGCGTCACGTTTGAGCTTCAGCGATAACCAATGAGGTTCATTCTCGTGTTACGCGTCACGTTTGATCTTCAGCGAGAACCAATGAGGTTCATTCTGGTGTTACGCGTCACGTTTGATCTTCAACGAGAACCAATGAGGTTCATTCTCGTGTTACGCGTCACGTTTGATCTTCAGCGAGAACCAATGAGGTTCATTCTCGTGTTACGCGTCACGTTCGATCTTCAGGGAGAACCAACGAGGTTCATTCTCGTTTTACGCGTCACGTTCGATCTTCAGGGAGAACCAATGAGGTTCATTCTGGTGTTACGCGTCACGTTTGATCTTCAACGAGAACCAATGAGGTTCATTCTCGTGTTACGCGTCACGTTTGATCTTCAACGAGAACCAATGAGGTTCATTCTCGTGTTACGCGTCACGTTTGATCTTCAGCGAGAACCAATGAGGTTCATTCTCGTGTTACGCGTCACGTTTGATCTTCAGGGAGAACCAATGAGGTTCATTATCGTGTTACGCGTCACGTTTGATCTTCAGGGAGAACCAATGAGGTTCATTCTCGTGTTACGCGTCACGTTTGATCTTCAGCGAGAACCAATGAGGTTCATTCTCGTGTTACGCGTCACGTTTGATCTTCAGCGAGAACCAATGAGGTTCATTCTCGTGTTACGCGTCACGTTTGATCTTCAGCGAGAACCAATGAGGTTCATTCTCGTGTTACGCGTCACGTTTGATCTTCAGCGAGAACCAATGAGGTTCATTCTCGTGTTACGCGTCACGTTTGATCTTCAGCGAGAACCAATGAGGTTCATTCTCGTGTTACGCGTCACGTTTGATCTTCAGCGAGAACCAATGAGGTTCATTCTCGTGTTACGCGTCACGTTTGAGCTTCAGCGATAACCAATGAGGTTCATTCTCGTGTTACGCGTCACGTTTGATCTTCAGCGAGAACCAATGAGGTTCATTCTGGTGTTACGCGTCACGTTTGATCTTCAACGAGAACTAATGAGGTTCATTCTCGTGTTACGCGTCACGTTTGATCTTCAACGAGAACTAATGAGGTTCATTCTCGTGTTACGCGTCACGTTTGATCTTCAACGAGAACCAATGAGGTTCATTCTCGTGTTACGCGTCACGTTTGATCTTCAGCGAGAACCAATGAGGTTCATTCTCGTGTTACGCGTCACGTTTGATCTTCAGCGAGAACCAATGAGGTTCATTCTCGTGTTACGCGTCACGTTCGATCTTCAGGGAGAACCAACGAGGTTCATTCTCGTTTTATGCGTCACGTTCGATCTTCAGGAAGAACCAACGAGGTTCATTCTCGTGTTACGCATCACGTTCGATCTTCAGGGAGAACCAATGAGGTTCATTCTCGTGTTACGCGTCACGTTTGATCTTCAGCGATAACCAATGAGGTTCATTCTCGTGTTACGCGTCACGTTTGATCTTCAGCGATAACCAATGAGGTTCATTCTCGTGTTACGCGTCACGTTTGATCTTCAGCGAGAACCAATGAGGTTCATTCTGGTGTTACGCGTCACGTTTGATCTTCAACGAGAACCAATGAGGTTCATTCTCGTGTTACGCGTCACGTTTGATCTTCAGCGAGAACCAATGAGGTTCATTCTCGTGTTACGCGTCACGTTTGATCTTCAGGGAGAACCAATGAGGTTCATTCTCGTGTTACGCGCTCACGTTTGATCTTCAGGGAGAACCAATGAGGTTCATTCTCGTGTTTACTCGTCACGTTTGATCTTCAGCGAGAACCAATGAGGTTCATTCTCGTGTTACGCGTCACGTTTGATCTTCAGCGAGAACCAATGAGGTTCATTCTCGTGTTACGCGTCACGTTTGATCTTCAGCGAGAACCAATGAGGTTCATTCTCGTGTTACGCGTCACGTTTGATCTTCAGCGAGAACCAATGAGGTTCATTCTCGTGTTACGCGTCACGTTTGATCTTCAGCGAGAACCAATGAGGTTCATTCTCGTGTTACGCGTCACGTTTGAGCTTCAGCGATAACCAATGATTCTCGTGTTACGCGTCACGTTCATTCTCGTGTTACGCGTCACGTTTGATCTTCAGCGAGAACCAATGAGGTTCATTCTGGTATTACGCGTCACGTTTGATCTTCAACGAGAACCAATGAGGTTCATTCTCGTGTTACGCGTCACGTTTGATCTTCAACGAGAACCAATGAGGTTCATTCTCGTGTTACGCGTCACGTTTGATCTTCAGCGAGAACCAATGAGGTTCATTCTCGTGTTACGCGTCACGTTCGATCTTCAGGGAGAACCAACGAGGTTCATTCTCGTTTTATGCGTCACGTTCGATCTTCAGGGAGAACCAACGAGGTTCATTCTCGTGTTACGCGTCACGTTCGATCTTCAGGGAGAACCAACGAGGTTCATTCTCGTGTTACGCGTCACGTTCGATCTTCAGGGAGAACCAATGAGGTTCATTCTCGTGTTACGCGTCACGTTCGATCTTCAGGGAGAACCAACGAGGTTCATTCTCGTTTTATGCGTCACGTTCGATCTTCAGGGAGAACCAACGAGGTTCATTCTCGTGTTACGCATCACGTTCGATCTTCAGGGAGAACCAATGAGGTTCATTCTGGTGTTACGCGTCACGTTTGATCTTCAACGAGAACCAATGAGGTTCATTCTCGTGTTACGCGTCACGTTTGATCTTCAACGAGAACCAATGAGGTTCATTCTCGTGTTACGCGTCACGTTTGATCTTCAGCGAGAACCAATGAGGTTCATTCTCGTGTTACGCGTCACGTTTGATCTTCAGGGAGAACCAATGAGGTTCATTATCGTGTTACGCGTCACGTTTGATCTTCAGGGAGAACCCATGAGGTTCATTCTCGTGTTACGCGTCACGTTTGATCTTCAACGAGAACCAATGAGGTTCATTCTCGTGTTACGCGTCACGTTTGATCTTCAGCGAGAACCAATGAGGTTCATTCTCGTGTTACGCGTCACGTTTGATCTTCAGCGAGAACCAATGAGGTTCATTCTCGTGTTACGCGTCACGTTTGATCTTCAGCGAGAACCAATGAGGTTCATTCTCGTGTTACGCGTCACGTTTGATCTTCAGCGAGAACCAATGAGGTTCATTCTCGTGTTACGCGTCACGTTTGATCTTCAGCGAGAACCAATGAGGTTCATTCTCGTGTTACGCGTCACGTTTGAGCTTCAGCGATAACCAATGAGGTTCATTCTCGTGTTACGCGTCACGTTTGATCTTCAGCGAGAACCAATGAGGTTCATTCTGGTGTTACGCGTCACGTTTGATCTTCAACGAGAACTAATGAGGTTCATTCTCGTGTTACGCGTCACGTTTGATCTTCAACGAGAACCAATGAGGTTCATTCTCGTGTTACGCGTCACGTTTGATCTTCAGCGAGAACCAATGAGGTTCATTCTCGTGTTACGCGTCACGTTTGATCTTCAGCGAGAACCAATGAGGTTCATTCTCGTGTTACGCGTCACGTTCGATCTTCAGGGAGAACCAACGAGGTTCATTCTCGTTTTATGCGTCACGTTCGATCTTCAGGGAGAACCAACGAGGTTCATTCTCGTGTTACGCATCACGTTCGATCTTCAGGGAGAACCAATGAGGTTCATTCTCGTGTTACGCGTCACGTTTGATCTTCAGCGATAACCAATGAGGTTCATTCTCGTGTTACGTGTCACGTTTGATCTTCAGCGATAACCAATGAGGTTCATTCTCGTGTTACGCGTCACGTTTGATCTTCAGCGAGAACCAATGAGGTTCATTCTGGTGTTACGCGTCACGTTTGATCTTCAACGAGAACCAATGAGGTTCATTCTCGTGTTACGCGTCACGTTTGATCTTCAGCGAGAACCAATGAGGTTCATTCTCGTGTTACGCGTCACGTTTGATCTTCAACGAGAACCAATGAGGTTCATTCTCGTGTTACGCGTCACGTTTGATCTTCAGCGAGAACCAATGAGGTTCATTCTCGTGTTACGCGTCACGTTTGATCTTCAGCGAGAACCAATGAGGTTCATTCTCGTGTTACGCGTCACGTTCGATCTTCAGGGAGAACCAACGAGGTTCATTCTCGTTTTATGCGTCACGTTCGATCTTCAGGGAGAACCAACGAGGTTTATTCTCGTGTTACGCGTCACGTTCGATCTTCAGGGAGAACCAATGAGGTTCATTCTCGTGTTACGCGTCACGTTTGATCTTCAGCGATAACCAATGAGGTTCATTCTCGTGTTACGCGTCACGTTTGATCTTCAGCGAGAACCAATGAGGTTCATTCTAGTGTTACGCGTCACGTTTGATCTTCAACGAGAACCAATGAGGTTCATTCTAGTGTTACGCGTCACGTTCGATCTTCAGGGAGAACCAATGAGGATCATTCTCGTGTTACGCGTCACGTTCGATCTTCAGGGAGAACCAATGAGGATCATTCTCGTGTTACGCGTCACGTTTGATCTTCAGCGATAACCAATGAGGTTCATTCTCGTGTTACGCGTCACGTTTGATCTTCAGCGAGAACCAATGAGGTTCATTCTAGTGTTACGCGTCACGTTTGATCTTCAACGAGAACCAATGAGGTTCATTCTCGTGTTACGCGTCACGTTTGATCTTCAGCGAGAACCAATGAGGTTCATTCTCGTGTTACGCGTCACGTTTGATCTTCAGCGAGAACCAATGAGGTTCATTCTCGTGTTACGCGTCACGTTTGATCTTCAGGGAGAACCAATGAGGTTCATTCTCGTGTTACGCGCTCACGTTTGATCTTCAGGGAGAACCAATGAGGTTCATTCTCGTGTTTACTCGTCACGTTTGATCTTCAGCGAGAACCAATGAGGTTCATTCTCGTGTTACGCGTCACGTTTGATCTTCAGCGAGAACCAATGAGGTTCATTCTCGTGTTACGCATCACGTTTGATCTTCAGCGAGAACCAATGAGGTTCATTCTCGTGTTACGCGTCACGTTTGATCTTCAGCGAGAACCAATGAGGTTCATTCTCGTGTTACGCGTCACGTTTGATCTTCAGCGAGAACCAATGAGGTTCATTCTCGTGTTCGCGTCACGTTTGATCTTCAGCGAGAACCAATGAGGTTCATTCTCGTGTTACGCGTCACGTTTGAGCTTCAGCGATAACCAATGAGGTTCATTCTCGTGTTACGCGTCACGTTTGATCTTCAGCGAGAACCAATGAGGTTCATTCTGGTGTTACGCGTCACGTTTGATCTTCAACGAGAACCAATGAGGTTCATTCTCGTGTTACGCGTCACGTTTGATCTTCAACGAGAACCAATGAGGTTCATTCTCGTGTTACGCGTCACGTTTGATCTTCAGCGAGAACCAATGAGGTTCATTCTCGTGTTACGCGTCACGTTCGATCTTCAGGGAGAACCAACGAGGTTCATTCTCGTTTTATGCGTCACGTTCGATCTTCAGGGAGAACCAACGAGGTTCATTCTCGTGTTACGCGTCACGTTCGATCTTCAGGGAGAACCAACGAGGTTCATTCTCGTGTTACGCGTCACGTTCGATCTTCAGGGAGAACCAATGAGGTTCATTCTCGTGTTACGCGTCACGTTCGATCTTCAGGGAGAACCAATGAGGTTCATTCTCGTGTTACGCGTCACGTTTGATCTTCAGCGAGAACCAATGAGGTTCAAACTCGCGTTACGCATCACGTTTGATCTTCAGCGAGAACCAATGAGGTTCAATCTCGTGTTACGCGTCACGTTTGATCTTCAGCAAGAACCAATGAGGTTCATTCTCGTGTTACGCATCACGTTTGATCTTCAGCAAGAACCAATGAGGTTCATTCTCGTGTTACGCGTCACGTTTGAGCTTCAGCGAGAACCAATGAGGTTCATTCTCGTGTTACGCATCACGTTTGATCTTCAGCAAGAACCAATGAGGTTCATTCTCGTGTTACGCATCACGTTTGATCTTCAGCGAGGACCAATGAGGTTCATTCTCGTGTTACGCATCACGTTTGATCTTCAGCGAGGACCAATGAGGTTCATTCTCGTGTTACGCGTCACGTTTGATCTTCAGCAAGAACCAATGAGGTTCATTCTCGTGTTACGCGTCACGTTTGATCTTCAGCAAGAACCAATGAGGTTCATTCTCGTGTTACGCATCACGTTTGATCTTCAGCGAGGACCAATGAGGTTCATTCTCGTGTTACGCGTCACGTTTGATCTTCAGCGAGGACCAATGAGGTTCATTCTCGTGTTACGCGTCACGTTTTAATGTCTGTCAAGCAGAGTTAAAGCCTAAACTAAACTTCTTCATCATATAAAGCGAAACTGCAAACTGTTTAATCTGTAAAAATTTACATTGATTAGTTTAACAATCTCTTTATGAACTTTTTGAAGCATCAAAGTAGTAGTTGCGTAGCTGTCAGTGGAGGGATCTGTATTCCAAAGAGTATTGAAAGTCTTACGAGTTTGGATTGACTTGAGTAATTAAGTAATTAATTTATCCTTTTTGGGTGAACCAAGCCCTTAAGTTGAGTTTAAAACTCCAAAAAATAAACAGTATAACTTTCTTAAGGAAACAACTATGGTACAAAGTTTGTATGAAATTGTATTTAATGGTTTTGGAGTAGCTTGAATTGGGCATTTCTATTAGAAAAGTAAACAAGGGCCGTGTATTGTCATGGGCGCAGGGCTTGTTTTGAGTACAATGCAACACAATGCTTCTTTTTCTCTGCTCATTTAGAGAGGTGATAAGTGTCTCACCATGCGAGCGTTTCTATCTTTAGCGAGGAGAGCATGTATCCCATGGGAAGAGGCCACAATGTACATTCACCAAAGAACAGACACATCCAGTCTGTCACACGCTGATAGTGCCGCCACCCCGTCATAAAATGCACTCTCGCTCTCCTATTTTCTTTCTTGTCGGGCTGTCAGCCTCAGATGGTGTCAGTCACAGCCTGTCGTAAACTTTTTCTTGCTCTTTATCTCCCCTGTCTCCCTCCCGTTTAGACCTCCTCCAGCGTTTCCCTTTGTGTGTCGTGTCACCTGCTGCACTGTGATTCCCAGAAAGAGCCCTGCGCGAGGGTTAAGCGTCGGCTCTCTCTGATGAGGTTATCAGGCTGATGAAAGGGCATGACAGGAACTCTCTAGCGCCGCCCTCCTGGAGAAACAGAGCTCTGGTGAGAACATTTGTCAGCACTTCACACCACCACTGATAACACCCATGAGTTCACAGATTACGATTGTCTCTGATATGCTTAACACATCTCAACTAAGCCTCTCTTATAGTTTGAAATAATACAGCTACATTTTGACAAAGTATTAAGCTGAAGTAGTTATCAACTGTGTGCAATTCCATTTATAAGTTTGGGGCAGTGTTATTAAAGTATTAGTGAGATACTATTAGGGCTGTTTTTATTTTATAGTTCGAATAGGTTTTTATTTTTTCCATTTTTTTATGTGTCGGTTTATATTAATGTTTACTTTTAGTTATTTTAAAAAAATCGAACTAAATTAGAAATTAGAAATCTTCGATAACATTTTCTTTTCTAATATTCTGTTTTACTTAAGTTAAATAGTTTAGTTTATTTCAGGTGCAGCCTAACTGAAGAAGCTTAGAAACATTTCTATTTAAATATATTGTTAAATGTCATTTATTCCTGTGATTAAAGCTGAATTTATTAGATGATAACTACAGTAAAACAGTGTAATATTATATCAGTGTAAAACAGCTGTTTTCTGTGTGAATATATAGTAAAGTGTCATTTATTCCTGTGATTAAAGCTGAATTTATTAGATGATTAATACAGTAAAACAGTGTAATATTATATCACTGTAAAACAGCTGTTTTCTATGTGAATATATAGTAAAGTGTCATTTATTCCTGTGATTAAAGCTGAATTTATTAGATGATAAATACAGTAAAACAGTGTAATATTATATCAGTGTAAAACAGCTGTTTTCTGTGTGAATATATAGTAAAGTGTCATTTATTCCTGTGATTAAAGCTGAATTTATTAGATGATAACTACAGTAAAACAGTGTAATATTATATCACTGTAAAACAGCTGTTTTCTGTGTGAATATATAGTAAAGTGTCATTTATTCCTGTGATTAAAGCTGAATTTATTAGATGATTAATACAGTAAAACAGTGTAATATTATATCACTGTAAAACAGCTGTTTTCTATGTGAATATATAGTAAAGTGTCATTTATTCCTGTGATTAAAGCTGAATTTATTAGATGATAAATACAGTAAAACAGTGTAATATTATATCAGTGTAAAACAGCTGTTTTCTGTGTGAATATATAGTAAAGTGTCATTTATTCCTGTGATTAAAGCTGAATTTATTAGATGATTAATACAGTAAAACAGTGTAATATTATATCACTGTAAAACAGCTGTTTTCTATGTGAATATATAGTAAAGTGTCATTTATTCCTGTGATTAAAGCTGAATTTATTAGATGATTAATACAGTAAAACAGTGTAATATATTATATCAGTGTAAAACAGCTGTTTTCAATGTGAATATATAGTAAAGTGTCATTTATTCCTGTGATTAAAGCTGAATTTATTAGATGATAAATACAGTAAAACAGTGTAATATTATATCAGTGTAAAACAGCTGTTTTCTATGTGAATATATAGTAAAGTGTCATTTATTCCTGTGATTAAAGCTGAATTTATTAGATGATAAATACAGTAAAACAGTGTAATATTATATCAGTGTAAAACAGCTGTTTTCAATGTGAATATATAGTAAAGTGTCATTTATTCCTGTGATTAAAGCTGTATTTTCAGCATCATTACTCCAGTCTTCAGTGTCACATTATCCTTCACAAATCATTCTATAATATGATACATTTCTTATTTGAAAAGTTCAGGTAAGATAAACTTTGATGTCATTGATTGCATAACTTTTCCAGTTGTCAGCTATAAAAGTTACACAATCTAAAAGATGCAAGCGCACACGTGTAATGTCTTTATTAATGAATGAAATGTACACATGGATGAGCACCTGCCACATGAATGGAATCATCTCTCTGGATTATGATGACGCAGGATTAGCTGCGATGAACGTGTGCAACACAATTAGGTCAAATACACACAGTCTTTGTTTCAGTATGAATGAAGAAACATGTGCATCTACAGCTGGGCTGAAGAGGCCTGAATCTGTTCTGCATAGTTCTGAATGTTTCAGAGACTCAAGAGTAAAATAAAGCAGATGAAGCTTGTTATTTAAGGGTCATTCAAAGATCGTTTTAGAGGGAACAGATCGAGACAGGTTGGAGAAATGCTCAATGTCATCCATGCTGCCATTCACAACCCATTTTAATTAATATGCCATATTTTCAAATGAAACGGGTCATTTAAAAAGGAAAAAATGAGCAAAGAGGCAAAAGTACGGGAAATGATTGGATTGGGGAAAGTGGTCGTTTCCTAGAATGGATGCAGACTGATCATGAGTTTGCTAAATCATAGCTATTTGAATAATGATTATTCAATATCCCATATAACTTAAGTGACATCAGCGAAAAAGGAAAGTAGTTTCAATAGACAAAAGTCATTTTAATCTCAGAACAAAATGCACCAATAAATCCTTCACAAAGACCAGGGATCAGTATTATTAGCGTATCACTTCAGAAGACTTGGGAAATTGTGCACGTCATCCACACGTTTCACTCTGAAAGTGCAAATAAAGTTCACAGTTAATTATAAATAAATGACAAGTAACCAAATGAATTAAAAATGACATTTTGAAGAAGGAAGACTCTTGTCAAATCTACACAATTAATCTTGAATTAAAACTTAAAGAAAAAATGATTACTGTGAACTTTTATAGTGATTTTTATCCTTAAATGTAACAAAATGCACAGTTGTAAAACAAATGTTGTACAAGATTTTGAACTTGTTGCTTCTTTGTAATTATTTGTGCAAGTTACTAATTATTTTCAGAGTGAAAATTGTTTCAAAGTATTTGTGTGTGTGTGTGTGTCTACGTTCAAAATCTCTCCTTTTGTGTTTCACAGAAAAATAACTAGACACAGGTTTGGAACGACACAATGGATATTAAATAATGATAGTAGGTTTATTTTTTGGTGAACTAGTCCTTTAAGGGTGAAGCAATTGAACTGGTTAGTGCTTTCTTAGGTGGTTTCGAACCACAAACCAAGCTCAATGAGCCGTGTGTGTGTGTGCGCAAGTGTGTACACAATGGACTAATTACCTCACCCTCATCTGCGTCTGACCTGGCCCTCGCTATCACTCACGTAACCATAGTAACCACCCTTCACCATCACCGGCTGCTTTTTACTCAATGCAAATTGACTTTGTGCTTCAAAAGCCCCCCAGATCCTCAACCCTCCACCGTATGACCGGCAAACCGCTCTCACAAATTAAACAGCCCCGACACAGTGTCACATTCAACAATGAAATGATTCGGACATTCAGCTGAGATGTGAGACTGTGTGTGCTTCAGTGTGTGTTAGTGGAGTTTAGATCAGTGTGTCTCAACCTTTTCTGTCTTATATAAGGAGACATAAATTTCCTGTAGCTCAACCAGAAGCGCATTGGCGCTTGCAACATCAAGGTCATGGGTTCGATTCCCAGGGAAAGCAAGAACTGATTAGAATGTCAATGTGTTTCTTGAATGCAATGCAAGTCGCTTTGGATAAAAGTATCCATGAGTACCTTTCAAATGCATAAGTATATATATATATAATAAAAATGCATTTATTTAATATTGTATTTATATATTACAGTGCAACTTAAAATGTAATAATAATAACAATAATAATAGTAATAATAAATGCAATATTATTAGCAAAGCACAGTCTTACTAAAATGGACAGGTTTACCATTAACAAAATTATACAAGGTTTAAACTGTAATTTAAATAATGAATTAAAAAGATAATTTAAATGAGAATAAAAAATGATTCAAAAATGCAAAACAAAGTTTAACAAAGCCAAATCATTCCAACATGAACAGTTTGTGTGAACAAAAATAAAACTATACAAGGTCAAAGAAAAAAGTGTGGTTTCATCATCCATTTATTCACATAATCATTGGTTAAAGTAGGAAAGCATTGAAATGTAGACAGTAGTTACAAACATAAAAGCCCCAAATATGTTTGCATATTGGTGGGCCTGTGCAGTTCATGGGGATATTTACTTCAGTGTTCGATTTTAAGGACATTTCTGTTTACCTTTGTTTTACCGTGTTCACCTGCTACTTTAATAGAGCAAAGCCAGACGAGAAGAATTGCTCTAAATCAAGATGAAATCAAACCATTCAAATGATGTTGTACTTGTATAATAGCAGCAGATCCAGACACGTTTGTCTCGAGCTGGTCCTCAGAGGGTTTTGGGCTTGTGGTTCGTCTGTCTGTCTCCATAACAGCGCGGCTGGCCGGCAGCCAGAGACTCTCCTCTGCGGGTGCTTTCACTCCAGTCCTCTTTAACACAGTTCTTGTTGCATTCACATTGTCTCAGGCATTAAAAGTGGACTCTGTTTGCTTTTGCTTCTGTTTTTTGAACACAGACATTCGCAGATTTGTTTGCATTATTTCGCAGATAGATTACATTATAAGTCAGTATAGTTATGATGTAGAAACATTCTAATAGAAAATTATTGAGTGAAATTGAGTTACAGAGATTGTTTTACGAGAAGAAAAACATTTAATCAGTACTGTGCATTTATTGGAATATTGTTTTGCTTGTATGTAACATTGTTATATGGTTGCAATAGGTCTGAGAACAGAATTAAACTAGATTATGAATATTAAAACAAGGCTACTACTTGTGATTTTTGTAACTAAATTACACAATGAATGAATTTTCTGTTCCAGCAACATGTGAATGTTCCAGTGACTTGTTGTGGTTTTGCTTCCATCTAGTGGATTTTGGAGTACAGGACATTTCATTAACATGATAGGATAAAAGCTGAATTATAGACTTATTTTCTTTCACTCCCAATGTTAAAATACTTTATTCAGTTCCACTTTAGCATGCAAAGGAACCAAAGTATGCATGACAACCGCCTCATAATGTCAGTGAATTTATATTTTGTCACAATGAGGTTGGTCTGGACATTGGTCTCTCACAATTGCGAGATATAATTTAGACTTTTTTCATACAGTTACGAGAAAAACATAAAAGATTGTGAATTACTAAACTCACCCTTACATTTTTTTCCACTATTTCTATATATATATATAAACTCACTATTCTGACTTTTTTCTCACAACTGCATGATATAAACTCAAATTCTGATTTTTCTCACAATTAAAAGATAAAGTATTGAATGTAAGATGAAGGTTATGAATGTAACCATGGTTCCCTGAGAATAGGGATCAAGACGCTGCGTCCCCTGGAGGTCACTATGGGGAATACCTTCGATATGACAGGTTTCTGAAGCATGAGTCTAAACATAACAATGATTGTACAGGCAGCAGCCTATGACGTCACCACTGGTGCGACTACAGGTATAAAAGGGGCACCTGTGCAATACGTCATCCCTGCACAGGAGACACGTGCAGGAGTGCTGTAAGCATGATGAAGGGACACTGTGTCTTGTTCATTCATAATCTCAGGGAATCAAGGTTACATACGTAACAGGAGATGCTCCCTTCAAAAGGGAACTGGCGCTGTGTTCCCCAAGGGTTGCTATGTGGAACTTTTATACCCTCGCCATTATGCTGAAGGGATGAGCGCCCCATTGGCTGAGCTAAGCCAAAGGACTCTCAGGCGTCCTCATCCCAAGGCTCCAGCTTCTCAGAACAGTGGCCCCAAGAGCATAATTTGCTCTGAAGCCAAGTTCACATTCGAGCTAGTGTCCAGGGAGGCTCGTTCAGAAAGCCTAGCACTCTGATAAAGCTAGGAAAGCTAAGCTCAGTCTATTGGCTCACAAAGGGAGGGAGCTCCCAGAGGGCTTTACACTCACAATTGCTGAGTTCAGGAGAGCGGAGGCCTCAATAGATACAACTCTCATCCGTTAGCCGAGCTCTGAGAGAAGAAGCCTCTTCACAACAACCTCCTACACCCACGGCAGCTTGCAAGGAGGCTCACAGCGAGCCGATAACTCACAAATGCGACCCGGCCAGAGCTCAACAGAACAGAGGCCTCATGAAGTATAACTCTCTTAGCAAGAGGAGGCTTAGCAACACTCTCCATAGATAAGGAGGCTCACGAAGCCAAGCTCAGGTTTGGGGCTGAAGATGATCTGAGGACGGAAGCCCAGACTTTATCTCACATCTGACCATGCATTTAAAGCCCACTGAACCATCAGTAAGGCTGATGATATTGAAATGCCAGAATGTTTCACTCTCAGGCACAGATGAAAAGTGAGTCTGGAAGAAGGCTGAGGTTATTAATCCCCTGAGGCCCTATTGCACATGCTTCCTTTGTGATTCCCCTGGACTTCCTCCCTGAGGTGTGTTCTCTTCCCTTTGGCTTCACTCCTCTTTCGCGCCCTACCCCTTGAAGGAGGGGAAGTGCAACCGTGACCAGACTTCCGGCCCTTTCTCCAGCCCTCAGACTGGGACAGGCCTGCCCACTTTCTGGCCTGGGGCATGGCCATGGACCGATGAGTTTTGCAGGTCTTGAATGCTATGGAACGTGCCCTCGCCTCCTGAAATGTTTAAAAACCTCAGAAGATGAAACCGATGCATCGAGGAGATTGCTTTTCCTTCTCCCCGATGTCAGCCACATTTACCCAGAGATGCCTGCCATGGATCAACCGATCGCAGCAGTGGTCTGCTTGGTGACAGAAGAGCCAAATCTGTGTACGACACAGTTCCTCTACCACTGCTGGCCATGGTCCAGGTCCTTCAGCAGGTCAGCCTTGTAAGCCGGCAACACAGCCATCGTTTGGTCAGCCGGGCCCGTAGCCGCATTTGCTCTGCCATTCAGACGTGATGTAACACACAGAGGCCAGCTTGGCAGAGACGGCATCTTCAATCTTCTAGCTAGCCAGTGTCTCTTCAACCAGAGGCATTGATGAATATCCATATTCCACCTCGGCGTAGCTGGCCTGTGAACGATAGATGCGAGCAGAATTTGGCTTTGCCCAAGATCTCCGCACCACAGTGTGAAGATCTGGGAGAAAGGAAAGACTTGCAGGAGCAGGGCGGTTATAAGCCGACGCTTGCACTTCTTGTGCTTCCATGGCAGATCTAATCTGTCCGTAGTGGGAGTCATAACCTCCAACAGCGAGGTGCAGATCCTGAACTGCGAGGTGCAGATGGTTGTCCCAATTCCCTCAAGAATAGGGAAATTGCAGAGTGAAGGCGCTCGCAATGCATGTAAACCATCCTCCTCGCCCAAGCACATTTTGTCATGAGTCAGAAAGCGCTGACACAGATGAACATACTGTCTGAAACATGCCTTGCTTGTTCTTGCCATAATGCCACAAGACAGACGCTTCAAACACACGTTCTCTTGAAGATGAAAGAAGTGGAGGACGTATTGCACAGTTGTCTCTGGTGACGTCATGCTGCCTACCAATGTCAAGTCCACGGTGTGTTAGTAACTCTAGAGACGTCTACAGTGTGTGCCAAAAACACCTCAGAGATTAAAGATCATTGGGAAGTCTCAGAGTACTTTATGCTTGCATTCTCCTTTTTGCTCTAAACTTTACATATATATATATATATATAGAGAGAGAGAGAGAGAGAGAGAGAGAGAGAGATTTACTTTAATTATAGGTGATTTTATCTCTCTTGATTATTTTCATTCTTCCTATGTAAAAAGCACTATGAATTACCATTGTGTATGAAATGTGAGATAGAAATAAATTAGCCTCGCCTTGCTTTGTTTAGACTCGTGCGTCAGAAAACCTCTTGTAAAGCCTGTGTGATACTCAGTTAAGAAAAAGTTTGAATATCTGTATGTGTAATTCCTAATTGTTTATTTTTTAATATTATCCTCGTGTATGTATGATTTGGTTTGCGGGGGAATTAGAGGGACTCTTATGGTTGCTAAGGACTTTTATTATGACGTGCCAGGTGATAAGAGGAAAGGACGGCCATTTTGAATTGCGTGGTGAGTTGATGTCCTTTTGCTACCTTAACAACCGAGAGAACTGGTGCAAAGTGATCTATGAAAATAGAGTCATAGTGTTTTGGGATTTTGGGCTGTTTGTAGGTGTACGCTTGAGTCTGGAATGAGCAGTTTCTTAGACTATACTCTGCAGATATATTTTTCTTCAGATGGAGGATAACCTGTTTTTTTGGGCCCTGAAAACCAGTGGATTATACTTGTTCTCTTTTTGGAGACATGTGATTTTTCCATTTGGACTTTTGGTTTGCAAAACACCCAAAGCAGAAAATGGACGGTGCCATAAGATTGATGAGTATTATTTGTGTTGTTATGTTTTTATGTGTATGGATGAAGGGACTGGTTTGTTGAGGAGGCCTGTTCATGGACTGATTTGTTGGAGGTTACAAAAGGTCAACAGTTTGTGTTCTGCTTGGTATTATTTTCTGGCAAATAAGTAAAAGTGAACAATGCAACCTAATTCTTCCTGTGGTAATGATTTGACCCTTTCATAAAGAGTTATAATTATAATTATTACCTTGTCAAACCGAATGTATTCCCGGTAGCGCAAGTTCACTTTTGAAACCGCACAGTTCTGTCACAGTCTCAAATCTGACTTTTTTTTCTCACAATTGCATGATATAAAGTCATTGTTCTTTTTTCTCACAATTGCGACCTATAAACTCACTATTTTTACTTTTCTCACAATTGCGAGCTATAAACTCACAATTCTGACTTTTTTCTCACAATTGCGTGATATAAAGTCATTGTTCTTTCTTTTTTCACACAATTGCGACCTATAAACTCACCATTCAGACTTTGTTCCTTGCAATTGTAAGTTATACAGTTATACGATTCGTAGGAGAAAAAAAAAGAAAGTTAATTGTGACTTTTTATCTCAAAATTCTGACTTTATAAATGAAAAGAAGTCAGAATTGTAAGATGAAAATTTGCAATTCCTTTTTAAGTTTTCATTCTTGTCTGTCAACCAATGTATTTTCATTCCTCAACTGCATCCTTCTCACACAATCACACGTCATGTCACTGAACGCCATAAGCAAAGAGCATGCCTACGTTACGTTCACGCCATGTCACAGCCGTAATCACGAGAAGGCAACCCGTGCCGGTTCATTTCCCCAGACTCCTCTTCGCAGACTCTGCTCTGCATGTGTGCTTTCACGTGTTTTGAAGGAGTCGTGGCGTTGGAGACACTCTTTAGGAGGGTGGGAGCTAAAGCTTTAAAGCTAATTTGGAAGTGCTATCCTCTACGAATCTGCACACCCTAGCCAAACTGACTGTAGTGATTTAATGTAAGTGGTCTGAACTGCATCCGTGAATCAAACTTCACTGTTATTAGAATTACAGGTGTGAGCTTGAGTTGAGTAGCATGTGCAGTTGTTGTGTGCAAGGCTCCCATTATTTAATGATATCCATATTTCCAGCTTGTAAAATAATGCACAATGGTTTTTGAAGTTTCACCAAACCTCATGTTTCTTGTTATAGAGGTCATTCTTAAGGCAAAACACCATCATTATTAAGAATGCACATTTATGAAAATATTGTCCGATATTGATAATTCTTTGAATAACGATACCTGACATATTGGCTGATCAATCTAAATACAAATTTTTATTCTAACCTGATTACAAAATGAAAGTCTGATACATTGTGCATCCCTAGTCATTATTGTTAAACGTTTGCAGAGTTTGTTCTTCATCGTTAAATGATGTGACTTGTCAAGGAGATTCATTTAATAAATTGATCTGTTTTTTTCACCTGTTGGATGATAAAACAGGAGAGAAAATCCACCAGACCATCACAGAGACTCCTTTGTGATAATATCATTATTATCCTGACATATTACAAGTAAAAATTAGCTCATATCTAAGTGAGAGGCTAATCACCTTCCTGGAGTATGATTGCACCCATTGGAGTCATGAAACAGGCCTCTGATGAATGGATAAAGGCCCAATATCAACACGATCCCATCCAGAAACACACTGTTTTACAGCGAGCCTGCGACTGTATTACCTTTAATAAAAAAGAAAAATACCAGTCATAAAGAAAATAGCCTCCCCCACAGAATAGTTCATTTTCCTGCAGCAGAAGCTATTAGTTTCTCCCTCTGCAAAGCAATTTACATCTTCATAAACAATTACAGTCCTGCTTGGGCAATTTGCGCCGTTGTTTTAAGGACATTGTGTAACCGAAATTAATATTCCGAGCCGATGGAGCAGAAGTGGAGCAGTCATTAGCCGAGGTTCCCGGGAAACAGTCGAATCTTCGGCAATAAAGCACCATAATCCTCCTTGTTTTACCCATTCCAGATCTTTATCAACAAACAGATCTTCTGATAAACAAGACATTACGAGTCTGCGTTAGCTTTCCTCTCTGTAGTCAACAAGAAATGAATTTAGCATGTGAATGAGTCTGGATGCCTAATTTAGCTTGAACAGATAGACGTATTAAATATTAATGCCGGCTCCATGTGAAATTGTCCGTAGTGTTTTTAAAAGCAGCAGAACAATGATAATCTCAATCCTTCATGGATGGAAAAATGAGAGAATAAATAAGACATCAGACAAAGAAGAGGTCGTGAAGAAATATAAAAGAGAGAGAAATTGAACCGAGCGAAAGAGAACGTAAGCCTTCAGATGTGGGACGAATGACTAACGGTGCTTTACACTCTTGAAGGGAAGAAGATACAAACATGCGTTTTACAAATAATCCTGCAGGATATTGTAGAAATCTTTTTAGTTGATTTCTTGTTTTTTGGAGAGATGTTACACAAAAATGAAATATTTCAGATATAATTTAGCATTTCTGAATTGGGACACAACTTATGTTTAAAGTGAAGGTAAACCATTAAGAAAGAAAACACGCGTGTATCAGATCTGTGCGTTCTCTCTTAAAGGGACAGCAGCCTAATAAACCTGCTCATGACTGTCATTAAAGCTTATCAAACAGCAAAAGAGAGGAAATCTGTCATGGTTTTGCAACTTTATTAAGAATAAATGTATATTTATTTAATGAAAACTATGCAGGTTTTTTAAATGTACATTTGATTACTTTATACAGTGTGTTTTATTTCCTATTTCTATTACTTGAAGTTTTTCAGGTAGATCTCTTTCTTTGTTATATTGTAGTTTGTTGTCCTGTTGCTTTTTAAATACTTAAAATTTTCTTATTTTATCACCGTTTACTTATCTTTAGTAAAAAAAATTTTTAATTATTAGTTAGGCTAGTTTTTGTTTTTTTGTGATATTGAAATTGGTGACTAGAATTTGAATTTAAAAACACAAAGTGGAAATATTTTGTGCAGAGGTTTTCTCTCTTATAAAAGAAAGAAAGAGAGTTGAGTGAGGTTCTGTACGGAACTCTAGGGTTCTTGACTCAATTTTAAAGAATCTTTTATGCCAAAAAGGTTCTATATAAGGAGCAATGGCTTATTTCGAAATTCTCTAGTGAGATATTTAATTCATAAAACTTAATCAAACTAAAACAATAATTATTCAATGATCCTGCGTTGAAGTGCCTGACAGAAGATTTCTATAGAACATTTTCTGCCAAGAGTAAAAGTAATGCTTCAGTAAGTATCACGGACTAGCAATACGTCATAGATTTAATCTTGGTTCATTTTTATGTACACTAACATCATTTCTTTTTGAAAAGCATCTTTCAAAGATACAGTAAGTATCGTTTACATTTACAAAGTATGACCATCTAGTTGCCTGGCTGTGATGTTTCGTTCGTGCCACAAGGGGGCAGTGATTGGTAAACAGAAACACAGTTATGTGTGTCCCTTTGGTGTTTTCTCCTTCACATCCTCATATACTAATAAAATGTGTTGAATTTCTTTCCTCAACAGAAATCTGCAGGGTTATGGTAATATTTTATAAAAATTTTAAATCCAGATTTTTCTCAGCCATGATGGAGAAAGAGGCGTGCGAGGGAGGAAAATGCCAAGGTATGTAACATTCATATCATTTAAATAATAAATCAGTCTAAGGTAAAGACTATGGTGTGAGCTTATGAATATTTAAAATGTGGAGTTTACAGATCAGAAACATTGACAGTGGACGAATACTAATTTCCTGCGGCCGGTATCTGATGAGGGGTTAAACTGGGCGCTGAATACATTATTCATTTCCTTTCTTCCTGTTATTTTCGTACCTTTGATAGGCTTCCTTTGGTCAGGCCACTCCTGTATATTTTACTGTTTTATCTGAAAAACAGCAGGGAGAAAAAAAAGAATTTCCTCTGAAATATTAATATATCGGAATCTTGGCATGTCAATGAGAGATCAGGTAGAGTGTGTTTTACATAACAATTCAGGTGAAGATAAAGTTCACCTCCCTGCAAAACACAGACGCAAGCATCAAATGTCCCCCGTCCGTGTGTGTGTGTGTCCGCTCTTAGTCTAGATGTGGATGCAGGATTTCTATTGTAAACACCGCAGGAAGAGCCGGATGTGTGTAAGGAGCAGAGTTGGCATGCTCATGGAAAAATGGGAGGTGTCGGGGAATAATCCATTTCAGGCCTGGAAGTGTATAGAGTTAACATGCATGCTCTTATTTGACACATTTGTACAGTATTTGTAATTGCAAGTAAATGCTGTTATTTTGCACTTTCTATTGTTCAAAAAATCTTGAAAAATGCATCAGGGTTTCCACAAAAATACGAAGCAGCACAACTGTTTTCAACACTGATAATAATAATAATAATAATAATAATCATAAATGTTTGAAGAGCATCATATTAAAATGATTTGTGAAGGATCATGTCTCTGAATACTGGAGAAATTATGCTGAAAATTCAGCTTTAATCACAGGAATAAATGACACTTTACTATATATTCACATAGAAAACAGCTGTTTTACACTGATATAATATTACACTGTTTTACTGTAGTTATCATCTAATAAATTCAGCTTTAATCACAGGAATAAATGACACTTTACTATATATTCACACAGAAAACAGCTGTTTTACACTGATATAATATTACACTGTTTTACTGTATTTATCATCTAATAAATTCAGCTTTAATCACAGTTATAAATGACACTTAACTATATATTCACATAGAAAACAACTGTTTTACACTGATATATTACACTGTTTTACTGTATTTATCATCTAATAAATTCAGTTTTAATCACAGGAATAAATGACACTTTACTATATATTCACATAGAAAACAACTGTTTTACACTGATATATTACACTGTTTTACTGTATTTATCATCTAATAAATGCAGCTTTAATCACAGGAATAAATGACACTTTACTATATATTCACATAGAAAACAGCTGTTTTACACTGATATAATATTACACTGTTTTACTGTAGTTATCATCTAATAAATTCAGCTTTAATCACAGGAATAAATGACACTTTACTATATATTCACATAGAAAACAGCTGTTTTACAGTGATATAATATTAAACTGTTTTACTGTATTAATCATCTAATAAATTCAGCTTTAATCACAGGAATAAATGACACTACTATATATTCACATAGAAAACAGCTGTTTTACACTGATATAATATTAAACTGTTTTACTGTATTAATCATCTAATAAATTCAGCTTTAATCACAGGAATAAATGACACTTTACTATATATTCACATAGAAAACAGCTGTTTTACAGTGATATAATATTACACTGTTTTACTGTATTTATCATCTAATAAATTCAGCTTTAATCACAGGAATAAATGACACTTTACTATATATTCACATAGAAAACAGCTGTTTTACACTGATATAATATTACACTGTTTTACTGTATCATCTAATAAATTCAGCTTTAATCACAGGAATAAATGACACTTTACTATATATTCACATAGAAAACAACTGTTTTACACTGATATAATATTACACTGTTTTACTGTATTTATCATCTAATAAATTCAGCTTTAATCACAAGAATAAATGACACTTTACTATATATTCACATAGAAAACAGCTGTTTTACACTGATATAATATTACACTGTTTTACTGTATTAATCATCTAATAAATTCAGCTTTAATCACAGGAATAAATGACACTTTACTATATATTCACATAGAAAACAACTGTTTTACACTGATATATTACACTGTTTTACTGTATCATCTAATAAATTCAGCTTTAATCACAGGAATAAATGACACTTTACTATATATTCACATAGAAAACAACTGTTTTACACTGATATAATATTACACTGTTTTACTGTATTTATCATCTAATAAATTCAGCTTTAATCACAGGAATAAATGACACTTTACTATATATTCACATAGAAAACAGCTGTTTTACACTGATATAATATTACACTGTTTTACTGTATCATCTAATAAATTCAGCTTTAATCACAGGAATAAATGACACTTTACTATATATTCACATAGAAAACAACTGTTTTACACTGATATAATATTACACTGTTTTACTGTATTTATCATCTAATAAATTCAGCTTTAATCACAAGAATAAATGACACTTTACTATATATTCACATAGAAAACAGCTGTTTTACACTGATATAATATTACACTGTTTTACTGTATTAATCATCTAATAAATTCAGCTTTAATCACAGGAATAAATGACACTTTACTATATATTCACATAGAAAACAACTGTTTTACACTGATATATTACACTGTTTTACTGTATCATCTAATAAATTCAGCTTTAATCACAGGAATAAATGACACTTTACTATATATTCACATAGAAAACAACTGTTTTACACTGATATAATATTACACTGTTTTACTGTATTTATCATCTAATAAATTCAGCTTTAATCACAGGAATAAATGACACTTTACTATATATTCACATAGAAAACAACTGTTTTACACTGATATATTACACTGTTTTACTGTATTTATCATCTAATAAATTCAGTTTTAATCACAGGAATAAATGACACTTTACTATATATTCACATAGAAAACAACTGTTTTACACTGATATAATATTACACTGTTTTACTGTATTTATCATCTAATAAATGCAGCTTTAATCACAGGAATAAATGACACTTTACTATATATTCACATAGAAAACAGCTGTTTTACACTGATATAATATTACACTGTTTTACTGTATTTATCATCTAATAAATTCAGCTTTAATCACAGGAATAAATGACACTTTACTATATATTCACATAGAAAACAGCTGTTTTACACTGATATAATATTACACTGTTTTACTGTATCATCTAATAAATTCAGCTTTAATCACAGGAATAAATGACACTTTACTATATATCCACAAAGAAAACAGCTGTTTTACACTGATATAATATTACACTGTTTTACTGTATTTATCATCTAATAAATTCAGCTTTAATCACAGGAATAAATGACACTTTACTATATATCCACATAGAAAACAGCTGTTTTACACTGATATAATATTACACTGTTTTACTGTATTTATCATCTAATAAATTCAGCTTTAATCACAGTTATAAATGACACTTAACTATATATTCACATAGAAAACAACTGTTTTACACTGATATAATATTACACTGTTTTACTGTATTTATCATCTAATAAATTCAGCTTTAATCACAGGAATAAATGACACTTTACTATATATTCACATAGAAAACAGCTGTTTTACACTGATATAATATTACACTGTTTTACTGTATTTATCATCTAATAAATTCAGCTTTAATCACAGGAATAAATGACACTTTACTATATATTCACATAGAAAACAGCTGTTTTACACTGATATAATATTACACTGTTTTACTGTATCATCTAATAAATTCAGCTTTAATCACAGGAATAAATGACACTACTATATATTCACATAGAAAACAGCTGTTTTACACTGATATAATATTACACTGTTTTACTGTATTTATCATCTATTAAATTCAGCTTTAATCACAGGAATAAATGACACTTTACTATATATCCACAAAGAAAACAGCTGTTTTACACTGATATAATATTACACTGTTTTACTGTATTTATCATCTAATAAATTCAGCTTTAATCACAGGAATAAATGACACTTTACTATATATTCACATAGAAAACAGCTGTTTTACACTGATATAATATTACACTGTTTTACTGTATCATCTAATAAATTCAGCTTCAATCACAGGAATAAATGACACTTTACTATATATTCACAAAGAAAACAGCTGTTTTACACTGATATAATATTACACTGTTTTACTGTATTTATCATCTAATAAATGCAGCTTTAATCACAGGAATAAATGACACTTTACTATATATTCACATAGAAAACAGCTGTTTTACACTGATATAATATTACACTGTTTTACTGTATTTATCATCTAATAAATTCAGCTTTAATCACAGGAATAAATGACACTTTACTATATATTCACATAGAAAACAGCTGTTTTACACTGATATAATATTACACTGTTTTACTGTATTTATCATCTATTAAATTCAGCTTTAATCACAGGAATAAATGACACTTTACTATATATCCACAAAGAAAACAGCTGTTTTACACTGATATAATATTACACTGTTTTACTGTATTTATCATCTAATAAATTCAGCTTTAATCACAGGAATAAATGACACTTTACTATATATTCACATAGAAAACAACTGTTTTACACTGATATATTACACTGTTTTACTGTATTTATCATCTAATAAATTCAGCTTTAATCACAGGAATAAATGACACTTTACTATATATTCACATAGAAAACAGCTGTTTTACACTGATATAATATTACACTGTTTTACTGTATTTATCATCTAATAAGTTCAGCTTTAATCACAGGAATAAATGACACTTTACTATATATTCACATAGAAAACAGCTGTTTTACACTGATATAATATTACACTGTTTTACTGTATTTATCATCTAATAAATTCAGCTTTAATCACAGGAATAAATGACACTTTACTATATATTCACATAGAAAACAGCTGTTTTACACTGATATAATATTACACTGTTTTACTGTATTTATCATCTAATAAATTCAGCTTTAATCACAGGAATAAATGACACTTTACTATATATTCACATAGAAAACAGCTGTTTTACACTGATATAATATTACACTGTTTTACTGTATTTATCATCTAATAAAAGCAGCTTTAATCACAGGAATAAATTACACTTTATTATATATTCACATAGAAAACAGCTGTTTTACACTGATATAATATTACACTGTTTTACTGTATTTATCATCTAATAAATTCAGCTTTAATCACTGGAATAAATGACACTTAACTATTTATTCACATAGAAAACAGCTGTTTTACACTGATATAATATTACACTGTTTTACTGTATTTATCATCTAATAAATGCAGCTTTAATCACAGGAATAAATGACACTTTACTATATATTCACATAGAAAACAGCTGTTTTACACTGATATAATATTACACTGTTTTACTGTATTTATCATCTAATAAATTCAGCTTTAATCACAGGAATAAATGACACTTTACTATATATCCACATAGAAAACAACTGTTTTACACTGATATATTACACTGTTTTACTGTATTTATCATCTAATAAATTCAGCTTTAATCACAGGAATAAATGACACTTTACTATATATCCACATAGAAAACAGCTGTTTTACACTGATATAATATTACACTGTTTTACTGTATTTATCATCTAATAAATTCAGTTTTAATCACAGGAATAAATGACACTTTACTATATATTCACATAGAAAACACCTGTTTTACAGTGATATAATATTACACTGTTTTACTGTATTTATCATCTAATAAATTCAGCTTTAATCACAGGAATAAATGACACTTTACTATATATTCACATAGAAAACAGCTGTTTTACACTGATATAATATTACACTGTTTTACTGTATTTATCACCTAATAAATTCAGCTTTAATCACAGGAATAAATGACACTTTACTATATATTCACATAGAAAACAGCTGTTTTACACTGATATAATATTACACTGTTTTACTGTATTTATCATCTAATAAATTCAGCTTTAATCACAGGAATAAATGACACTTTACTATATATCCACATAGAAAACAACTGTTTTACACTGATATATTACACTGTTTTACTGTATTTATCATCTAATAAATTCAGCTTTAATCACAGGAATAAATGACACTTAAACATATTCAAACAGAACACTTTGATAGAGTCAGGGCAGTTGTGGTACGTTAGTCTGGATGTGAGCTTGAACATTCAACAAATCTTTTTTGTCGGATGATTATCCCTGTTTTCCAAGTGAATGTGCATTATTCCATTTCAAATGAAAGTAAGAGTGAGGGAAGTGCTGGAGGAAATCGATTCCATGTAAATTATTAAGAGTCATACAGAGAGAGAGAGAGAGAGAGAGAGAGAGAGAGAGAGAGAGAGATGGGCTAGCAGGTCGACCGCAGCCTCTCATCCTGTCTCTCTCTCTCTCTCTCTCTCTCTCTCTCTGTCTCTCTCTCATTAGTGGCTGGAGTCGGGGTTCCCTGAGAGTGAGGAGGCAGAAAGCTCAGTGGGGGAGAGACGGCCAGACCTTCACATCCTCCGGCTCGTGCTCTTTCTCTCTCCCTGGAAGCTCATTAGTACGAGCACTGATGCATAAGAGCTGGTCATTAGCTCTCTCTCTCTCTCTCTTCTTCTCCTCTTTTACCTCTCAACATCCTCCGTCCGTCTGTCTGCGTCTCAGAACTGAGGCCGACACGAGACGGGGAGCGGCAGACGATTAACAACAGACAGAAACTACACTCGCCTCATCTCTTTATATCGCCTCTTTTCAATTCAATTTCAAGTACTTTATTAGCAGGACTCCGTTTACACACACAAACCCAGAAATTACACACAATACACAATAGGAAATATCAATAATATTGCAGCCTTTCCTCTCTTTGCTGATCTTATTTTCTTCTCTCCTCTCTTTTTCTCTTCTTGTCTTCCTGTCTCCTCTCTGCTTTTCTCCTCTCTTTTTCTTGTCTCGTAATCCTCTTTGCTCCACTACTCTCATTTCCCTTCTCGTTTCTTTCTCATCTAATCTGCTTTAACTCCTCTCTTCCTTTTTTCCCTCTCATTTTCTCTTCTCTTTTAATTTCCTTCTCTTTCATTCTTCTCTTACCTCATCTCGACTCGACTCACTTCCTTCACTTTATCTCCACCTTTTTCTTTTCCTTCTCATTTTCTGCTCCCTTCTCTGAGTATTTCTCATCCCTCTCTTTTCTTCTCTCATCAGATGAGTTTACAGTGAGAGCGGCTTTGAGCCAATTTGGATGTGGAGCTTTTCTGATGGAGTCCATCTTCCAAATCTGTGAGTAAACATGAGCGCATGACCCTCTTCCTCTCTCTCTCTGTCCCTCTCTCTCTCTCTCTCTCTCTCTCTCTCTCAGTACCTGGTGACTGACCAGGGAAAGTCTCTCAGTAAATAAGATCTCTCTTCCTCTCTCCCTCTCTGTCTCTCTCTCTCTCTCTCCCTCTCTGTCTCTGTCTCTCTCCCTCCCTCCCTCTCTCTCTCTCTCTCTCTCTCTCTCTCTCTCTCTCTTCTCATTGGTTGCCCGCTGCAGGGGCCGCTGGTAAATAATGTCTGGTGAGAACAGCATGCCCGCGAGCAGGGTGAGAGTCGGACCACAGCGCACTCCTGGGGCTCCATCAGTCTATCTCTTCTTCCCCCGTTCTCTCTCCTTTCCTCTTTATTTCATTCCTGTCTTTTTGGCCTGACATATACACAATTCACGTGACACCTGCCTTTGCATCGGTTTCACAAACACACACTGGGCTCTTCCTACACACACACACACACACACACACACACACACACACACACACATACACACACACACACCCCAGGACAGATTCAGAATGGAAAATCAACTCAGTGTGAATTTTATTTGAATTGGAATAACAGGAAGATACATTTACTAAATTGTAATTCAAAGAAATTCAATTTGCATTGTTTTTTGTAAATAACAATTTGAAAATATATGAATACCTTTTTTGGAATTATTCCTGTTTGTTCACGGATGTGAAGGATAACATTTCTCTCATCTGAGTTTGCGTACAGTATAGAGTTCATTAAGTTCAATAGTCAATGTTTTAGCAATATATTTAGAAAGAAATTAATACTTTTATTCAGCAAGAATGCTTTAAATTAATCAAATTGATAATAAAGACATTTAAAATGTTCAAATAAATCATGTTGTTTTGAATTTAATATTGTTCGAAGAATCCTTGAATCCTTAATAATCTTTGAAGAAAAGTGTGAACCAGTACAACTGTATTCATTACTGATAATAATCATAAATGTTTGTTGATTTTTAAATCATATATGATAATGATTTGTAAAGGATCATGTGACTGAAGACTGGAGTAATGATGCTGAAACTTTAATCACAGGAATAAATTACATTTGAAAATATATAAAAAATGTAAACCGTTATTTTAAATGGTTTTAGTCTTGGTGGGTCAACGCATTACATAATTAGATTGCTTTTGTCGAGTAACTAGTAAAGTTACTCACATTGCTTTTAAATGTACAACTGAATATTTGAGTGTTTGAGTAATATTTGAGAATATTTTGAGTTGCTTGAGTGAATGCGTGTGCGTGTGTGTGTGTGTGTGTGTGTGTGTGTGTGTGTGTGTGTGTGTGTGTGTGTGTGTGTGTGTGTGTGTAAACGGATGAAATGTGAACATATATTTACTCATCTCTCTTGCACAAAAACAAGTGAATTAGCATTCCTCAAAATAAAAACAATACAATGCAAACTCAGAATCTTACAAAAATCTGCATAAATTAAATCTGTTAAATATCTAATACAATATAATTTGTTTTTAATCTCACTTTATTTACTAATATATTTGCTGTTGACCTTCAATGATCCAATTCAACCATACTAATAATCAAAAATGACTTTAGATGAACATCACATTTGTGTTTCATTTCTTCATCACGCAAGAAAGTGTAGAACTATTCTTCTGAAAGGTGTGTTTGTTCTTCGCCCTCTAACATACAAGTGTACATTTGCATTTCCTTCAGCCTGAGGCTCATTCATCTCACTTTTTGTGTGAAAGAGCCTTTAATTTGCCAAAAATATCATTTTGTTTGTTAATAAAATCAAACAAGCAGGCCTAGCCCAGGTTAGAAAAAGTAAAACAACACATTACTTTCCATAAAATTAATGTCTTTAGTTACTTTATTAGGGATTAATGCAATATTGTAATTCATTATTTTGAAAAGTAACTTCCTTCAGTTAAAATGTGAATTACATTTATGCATCCTGTTTCCTAAATCAATTCCAATGCAAATTGCTCAAATTCAGGAATTTAATTTAATTTTTATTTTGGATGCACACCTGCACTTCTTGAGTATGTGGTTTACAGGCACTCTCCATAGGTGTGAAGATGATTTATACTGTACAAACTGTATATTCTGTTCCCCCAACACTAACCCGACCCCTAACCGACCATCACGGAAAACCTTTGGAAACACTGTTTAATATGAATTTTGCAAGGAAACAGGAAGTTTGTTTACATTGCAAAACCCATGTCATTATACACATTTGTGTCCTCATAAACCACTTATACCTGTATACACACACACACGCACAGTGATCTCCTCAGTCTCTCCCTCAGTCTCTGCAGTAGGTTGATTAATGTTAGCTGGCTTTGCTCATGAACTTTCAGCGCCTCCAAAGTGCTAATAACAGTGGTGTGTGTGTGTGTGTCTGTGTGTGTGCGCGCAGTGCTCCAGTCCAGAGCCAGTCACTGAATTGATTTGCTCATTTATTTAAGGCAATATGAGCAAATTTGTCCAATAAGGCAGAGGGAACAGACCTTTTTCTGTTTGTGCTGGATCCACATCCCATAATTACTGTTTCACAGTGCGAGATGGACTCCAGGAATCTGGAAAGCAGAGAATATTATGCCAATCAAATTGCTATGAAAGAACATTGAGGTTGATTTATAGCCGAGACGACTGACCATGACTGTACATGCGGCGTATAGATATTCACACACGGGATCAGATCCCATTACAGAAGTTCAAGTATATGACATTCATGGGAGGAAAGGCACAGAAACATAATCTGTTGCTAATATGTGACGACATCTGGGGTGGTTATGCACTTTGTTGTTTGTGACACTGTTGTTTTTGTGCTTCCAAGCGTAATTGGAGGCTGTGCAATGCTGTATGTCCTCTAATAGTGGTCTGTGAGGAGACCGGCAAAGAATTCTGGGAGATGTTTAGGACAAATGAAGATGTTGCAAAGGTGACCTGCCATGTGGTCTATTGTATTTTCACTCTGAAAGCCACAAATAAATGGATTTCATATAAAGCCAGCGATGAAAGAACTTCATTTCAGGCGTCAGGTGTTTGATTTCCACACTGGAATCCAGGCTTGTGCTGGGAGGGATTTATATTTATTTATTTGAGTTTTTGGCTGCCTTTCAGAGCAGCTTTAGTTTAAACCATTTGCATTCAGTTTTTGTTCTACACAATTTTACAGTAAAATGTCAGTGAACTGGTCTTCTACATATTCTAAAACAAAATAATGTTTTTGAATTATCATTATTTTCATGACAGACACGCATCCCACAAAAACAGTGCACAAAACATTTTCATCAAGAAATTAATACGTACTTTTATCCGGCGAGGATGCTTTTAATTGATAAAAATTGACAGAATTTTGAAATTGTAAATAAAATCCATTCAGAGCTATTCTTTTCATCTTTCTATCCATCAAAGAATCTTGAAAAAAAGTATCTTAGTTTCCGCAAAAATATGAAGCAGCACAACTATTTTCAACATTGAAAGCGATGATAAATGTTTGTTAGCATATTAGAATAATTTGTAAAGGATTATATGACACTGAAGATTGTTATTAAATTAAAGCTGATTAAAGCTGAATATATTAGATGATAAATACAGTAAAACAGTGTAATATTATATCAGTGTAAAACAGCTGTTTTCTATGTGAATATATAGTAAAGTGTCATTTATTCCTGTGATTAAAGCTGAATTTATTAGATGATAAATACAGTAAAACAGTATAATATTATATCAGTGTAAAACAGCTGTTTTCTATGTGAATATATAGTAAAGTGTCATTTATTCCTGTGATTAAAGCTGAATTTATTAGATGATAAATACAGTAAAACAGTGTAATATTATATCAGTGTAAAACAGCTGTTTTCTATGTGAATATATAGTAAAGTGTCATTTATTCCTGTGATTAAAGCTGAATTTATTAGATGATAAATACAGTAAAACAGTGTAATATTATATCAGTGTAAAACAGCTGTTTTCTATGTGAATATATAGTAAAGTGTCATTTATTCCTGTGATTAAAGCTGAATTTATTAGATGATAAATACAGTAAAACAGTGTAATATTATATCAGTGTAAAACAGCTGTTTTCTATGTGAATATATAGTAAAGTGTCATTTATTCCTGTGATTAAAGCTGAATTTATTAGATGATTAATACAGTAAAACAGTGTAATATTATATCAATGTAAAACAGCTGTTTTCTATGTGAATATATAGTAAAGTGTCATTTATTCCTGTGATTAAAGCTGAATTTATTAGATGATAAATACAGTAAAACAGTGTAATATTATATCAGTGTAAAACAGCTGTTTTCTATGTGAATATATAGTAAAGTGTCATTTATTCCTGTGATTAAAGCTGAATTTATTAGATCATAAATACAGTGAAACAGAAGAAATTCAGCTTTGAACACAGGAATAAATTACATTTGAAAATATATTCAAACAGAAAATAGTTATAAATTGTAGCATTGTTTTACAATGTCCCCATTTACTGATCAAATAAAGGCATCTTTGATTTAAAACCATTTATAAGTCAAGTATAACTTCTGGAAAATGTTCTTTTGTGGTATTCCCTCGTACACCCATCTTTGTCTGTTTTTACAGAGAAAACCAGAGAAAGTGGCAGTGAGAGGGAGAGAGATTGACAAGAGACGAAAGTTGCCTTCCATCAGCCTCTAAGTGGAGTGAAGGTAAGCTTGATTCGGGATGGCAGAACAACTGATCTGCACAGTCATCTAATAAGAGAGGGTGTCCCAGCTAATAAAAGACTCCTTTTTAAGGGATTACGAAACACACGGAAGAATTCCAGTGATATTAATGCAGCGAGAGAAGCAGGAAATACTCGTGCCAATTAATGCTGTTTCTCCACATCCCCCCATTACTGCTGTGTTTGGACACAGAGGCTCAAACCTCTCGTTAAGGGCCAGAGTGTTCAGCCCACCAGCAGAGGCACAGCTCAGCCACACGACGCCTGTCCACCAGCAATTAGCAAAGGTGTGGAGGTTTGCGATGTGGAGACGGTACATTGAGCCATTACAATGCAAGGGCCGGAGCGGAGCTGATCATGGCCGCACAGCACAGACCATGTTTGTTAACCCGGAAGGTCAAACCTGCTTCACTTCTGCCTGTAAAAGACAGGGCTTCTGTAACTCAGAATCAGCACCACGGACAGAGCCTTCACTGACATGAGCGGGAAGAGCAGGAGCACTGTTCATTTTGCAACCTGACTAATTTTGCAGACTGAATGAATTGCATAATGCAAAATTCAACAAATTGCAGTTAAACTTCAATGCATGTACACAGAAAGACAAAGGTCAGTTGCAAAGTATCAGTGGAATTGTGAAATCATCAGTTGTACACCCAAAGTTTCTTGCACTTTGTACATCTAAGGGTGAATGAGTTCAAGCTCTCATTTCATAGATGGTATGCATTCTTAGGGCCCTATGAAATTAAAGAGAAGTTTAAATAATCAAAACGCATGTCTATTTAATTGACATGTAACTTATACAATTGAACAATTTATTAATTTATTTTGTTTACGTAAACAAGACATGTTTACGGCCTCATGAAATATGTTTTTTTTATCGTTCTTTTTAAATTCCATTAGATTTTTTTTTAACCAAATGCTGAGTGAAAAAAAATCCCTTTTAATTCAATTGTAATAATCAAAAAGCATGTCTAATTAATCAAAGCAGCAATTATTAATTTTTTCATTTAAATTTTTAACATTTTAAATATTCAGTCAAATGAAGGCATAAAACATGAATTTAATTTGTTTTAATTATATGAAACTAAACATTTTTGTAAAACAAAGTGCTGCACAACTAGTATTATTATGACATTGAGTTGTAGTTTAATTCTACTGTAATATATAGTAATACATTTCTGTCGCAATTTCTTCAAGTTAAACCACTCTTTTATTTTGATGGTTTGCTGTGAAGACCTTTGAGTTATCCTTCCAGTTTTTCTACTTTTCTTTATTCCTTTAGACAATAGTTTAAATTTAAAAATTAAGGAAAAATCAGGGGAAAATGAAGCTTAATTATCTTTTAAGCTAAATCAAGGGGGACATTTTTTACAGTGGCCCAAAAATCTGAAACTTTGGGGCCGCCAAACATGATCAGCCCTCCTCAGAGCATGTGTGGAGAGCGCTGCGCTTTCCCTCCTCAATGCAGGCAGTGATGAATCTCTCGACATGCTTGAGACGATGACGCACAGCACCGACGCGGCCTTAATTTGTCTGCGAGGACGTGAGAACATCCCGGGGCCGCTGTTGTTGTGTCTGTGATGGCCTATCAGTCCTCCTGCTTATCTACAGTTCTAGCGCAGAGAAACGCATCAGTCATTTGCATCCTCCGGGCCGATATCAGAGGCGTAATGAATGACTTCAGTCCCGTAAACTGCGCCTCTCTCCCTCTCGTCTCTGTGTGGAGTAAATTAGTGCCAGCGCCGGCACACTGTGTCTCGGTGTAAAAGCGTCTCTCTGGCGCTTTCCTGTTATTTGCCGGACAGGCGTCTGTGATTTCATTAACACCACTTGTCAGCCAAACACAATGGGGATCCCACCTGGCAGCGTTTTAGCACGGACACAAATAAACGTGCTCGTTCACACGCTCTACTGTAGATGACAAACACAAAGCGTGCGCTGCCCTTCGCGCAGTGCCGCACAATAATGTACAATTTGTTTAATGTCCCTCCCGTTTCAGGACAGCCAGTGAGGCGTGTTATTTGTGTTCGCCGCAGACGACACAATGGGGGAATGTGTCTGCGTGCCAGCCTCCTTTCTAAAGGGCTGCCTTCCAATTGATTAGGCTGCTTGTGAAACAAACCCGTTAGAGAGCGGCAATGTGCCGCTGGTGAGTGTTGGGAGCCGTGCCAGAGTTCCAGCGCAGTGCCAGCGCTAGGGTGGCAGCTGTGAATGGAGAATGTTTTAACGTCAGCTTCTTGGCCTTTCTGAGGCCTACAAATCCCAGAGTCTGTGGAACTAGCAGATGTGCTGCTTTAGAGTCTTTCAATCCAGTAATGCAACCTTCTTGTCCAAAACATTCCCATTCCCTAACCCTAAATCATCCCTAAAAACATAATGCAACTGATGTATGGGCACCTAATCTTGGCTGTAAGCCTAATCTTGACATAAACTGTAAACTCAAATCTGATTGGTCGATTGGAATGATGTTCTAGGATAAAACATATGTTGGTCCAGGAACATGTTGTAGTTCTGCTTCTGGGTTTATGGTTTGGGATGGGGATGAGCACTTTGGGTAAATTTGGTAATCTATTAAAGAATAAACTGTAATTAAGAAATAACATGCATGTCACATTTTATGTGGACAATAAATATTTAGCTTTTTTCACAAACATTAGAGCAATAATGGTGTCAACATAAGTTAATATGTTTGTTTTTTGGGAATAAATTGCACTTGTAAAAACATCAAGTTTTAATGCTTATCCTAAGCTTACAGAGAAAGCAATATGATCAGTAGATGACCTCCATTAAAGCAATGCATGGCGTTCATACTTGTATTCTTTAAACGTTTAAAACTTTCTTTGTCATCTTAACAACAAACAGAGCGTAAATAGAGTCCATTAAAGCAGCATCAATTTCTAATGTGTATAATTATCACTGTATTTATGTTTTGTGCAATTACATGAACAATGTTTTTCTTTACCCACACAGGTTGATTATTGGGGTATAAAATGTTCTCCTCCCACCTAAGTGGACGATTGTTGGCCAGAATAAGCTGCGATATTGTTCAGACGCTTTCCTGCAAGTTTGCATATACACCTTTTCTCCCCAAATAAATTTACCGGGATTTTTCTGGGAAAGTCCCGCAAGGGCAACCTGGGTTTAAGTGCCTTGCTCGAGGGGATGATGGTGGGAGAACTGGACTTTGCTCACAGAAAACCTTCATATTGTGTGTTTCCGCTACAAGGAGCTGAACCTGCAGCCTTTGCATTTCCAGACGGCATTCTTAACGGTTTCAACTGCGGGCAACACAGGACAGCTCGACATCACTGTAAAAAGTGATTTGTTGGTTTAACTTAAAAGGATAGTTCACCCCAAAACTGTGGTGAGCGTTCTGGCGCAATATGGCTGCCGTCGCATCATCCAGGTGGCGGTTGAGGAGATTCCCCCGTCCATGTAAAGTGCTTTGAGTGTCTATGATAAAGCGCTATATAAATTTAATGAATTATTATTATTATCATTATTAAAATAAAACTACCACTTTCAGTAAACCAGGTCACTCCAGTGGCTCAAGCTCACTTTTATGAAGCAACGTGAGTGCTTTGTTTGCAATTTACCACTTTATTTACAAAATATGAATCTCCAATGTTCACGAGTGATGCGAGAGCGGTCTTTACTCCCTTTCTAGGGCTTGAAAGAAGTAGCTTTCAATGGAGGCACATTGAGTTGTGTTGAGTTGTGTCTTCAGTTGTGTTCTGAAGATGATCCAACGTCTTACAGGTTTAGAACGACACATAAATGATGACCGAAGTTCATTTATGGGTGAACTATCCCTTTAAAATGTAAGTAACTTTATTGAAACTAAACTCCTACAAAGATATTTTTGTTCTCTCTCTCTGAACTCAACATTTTAAGGCAACTAGGTTACTTTCTTTAAATTAAACCAGCAAATATTTTTTCAGTGATGTTGACATGCCTTCTTATTAAGTATTGTGCTAATTTTAGTGTGATTCCTCCTTCCACTAAGAGTGTAGCACTCATTCTGCACAATTTTGCAGATATCTGCCCAAAATAAATAAATTAAAGGCAATAAAGTTAGTTTTTTCAGCCACTGTAACATTTTCTTTTTCATACTACGCAGAATTAAGGCAACTATCTTTGAATCATTTTCCTTTTTTAAAGTTCCTTAGTTAGAGCCTCTCAGAGCTTTGATCCGAGCAAATCTGCTTTTGAATATAACCTTTTAAACACAAATTAGCGAGGGCAACGACGCCTAATTATTATTGTTATTTTCCCCCTTTTTTTTATTATAGCAATGATATTCATAACAGTGAAGTATTCCGAAATACTCTTCCCACATTTCGCAATTAACAATCAGTAATCAGTCTGTTTTACAAATTTTACTTTCCACAATGATTCTCGGACTATTAATTTAATCACATATCAAAATCTGTGCCACAGGATGTGATAGAAGTGAATCAGGAAGCACTTAAAATATTGATTGCCAGAATTAGCCCGCAGGTCAGCTCTGGGCCAGAAACACAACTCAGGGCTCGGAGAGGGCAGCGGCGCGCCGTAATGGGGGCCAGGCACTTCCAGACTACACTCGAGTTTGCAATCTGTGATTAGTGGCCACTTCAAAATGCGTGCATGCTTCGAAGCACAATCTCTCTTTCTCTCGGTCTCCAGCGCTGGCTAGTAAAATAAAAGTTGGTGATTGGATAAACAGCACCAGATTACTGTGCTGGAAAATGAAAACATATGCGCTATTTGCATGTTAATGAGCTGGTGAGGTCTGAGAAATAAATGGCTCTCGAAATGCACAGCCGATAAACAACAACAGCTTGGGTCTGAATAATGCACTAAATGACCATGATGGTTAGAAGGGCCGGCCGATATAGATGAGAAAAATTGTCTCAATCATTTTTACACATTTTATTTATATATATCTTGAAATGTGAGTGTTTTCTCTGACATTCCTTAAAAGAGTGTTTTATTTTTATTTTACTTTCACCAATTTTTGTTTTTATAAATTATGTAAATAATGTATATGTGCATGTATACTGTATTAATATAATAATACTAATGATATATATTATGTCAAACTTTAAAATTCATTCAGGAGAGATTTTTTTTAAATGTCTAGGTAAAGAAATTTGCATCCTATATATATATATATATATATATATATATATATATATATATATATATATATATATATATATATATATATATATATATATAGGATGCAAATTTCTATATATATATATATATATATATATATGTTATGAATATATATATATATATATATATATATATATATATATATATGTTATGAAATTTCTATATATATATATATATATATATATATATATATATATATACATATATATATATATATATATATATATATATAGGATGCAAATTTCTTTACCTAGACATTTAAAAAAAATCTCTCCTGAATGAATTTTAAAGTTTGACATAATATATATCATTAGTATTATTATATTAATACAGTATATATATATATATATATATATATATATATATATATATATATATATATATATATATATATATTTATATTTATCCCATTTTTAAGTAATATACATTTTTGGACAATATAAATTGATTCACCAAAAATGTTGTAACAAAAAATAATGCAATTTTTAAAGTTTGAAGACAATTCTCTCCCTGCATAATTTTGTAATCGTCACTAAATTAGGATTAATCAGTATCAGATAGATAGATGGATGGATAGATGGATAGATAGATAGATAGATAGATAGATAGATAGATGGATAGATGGATAGATGGATAGATGGATGGATGGATGGATAGATAGATAGACAGACTATAGATGGATGGATGGATGGTGTCACACCCTCACACAACAAGGACTTTTAGCTTGTTTTCATTCAGTCACGTGTCTCTTTGTCTTAGTTTCCTGCCACTCATCAGTCACCATGGACACTCATCATCATCATCATCATCATTACGGCTGTTTGTCTTTTCAGTTTATCAAGGCAAGTCACCTTTATTTACATAGTGCTTTTTACAAAACAGGTTGTTTCAAAGCAGCTTTACAGTGGTCACAGGAAAACAATAAAAGCAAAGTTTGTTTGGCTGAACAGCAGCTCTAGAAGAGCCAATCAATAATACTGATGAATATTAAGTGTTAAGTGTCTCCAACCAAAACTGAGGTGACAGAATGAATGAAGAACAGAATGGAGAAAGAGGGAGCAGTTCTCCTCTGGCCAGCAGACAAACAGTGCATCACCATGTGCATTTTAGTTCTCCACCTTCACTCTGTGTTGGTTGGTTGTTGTTTGTGTTGATAGCACACTTTCCACTTGCTAGATTATTCTGAACTTGTTTTATCATTGAATTACTTAGTATTTGGAAGCTTCCTGACTCTTCTTCATCTTTGGAAATTTCATCATCTTTCTTCTTCCTTGTGACAGAACAGCCGACCTCAGCGGATTGCAGCGAGACGTGCTGCACTGGCCCAGAGATGCCACAGTTTGATTATACCACAGAGTTTTGCCGTTCTCGCCATCAGCACTCCTATCGATGACCAGACATTCAAATCAGTGCAAACAAGCCACACATTGACAATGCAAGTCGCTTTGGATAAAAGCATCTGCCAAATGGCAAAATGTAAATGAATGGCACCTTCTGTATGTTCCGAATCATTTGTTGTTTCTAGGGAACCTGTTGGGAATGTGCCATCCCTGATCTCGTCAAGCTTACACCCGTTCACCTGGACGCCTGCAGCCCTTCGTCTTCCCCGGGAACGCCTTGCTGTTGCGTGAAGGCCCAGGTCGCACAAACACCAGCCTCCCCCGAGCAAGAGGATCCTGTGGCTCCGTCTCTGGCCTTCCATCCCTTTCTAACTCCTCGGCCAGTCGACCAGTCAAAAAGTAAAATCCTTTATACACATCACCATATAAGTGGGATACAGCATACGGTTTATAATGGGAGTAATATGAGCACGCTTGTAACATATTCATTGCTATTGTCATGCACATCTGCAGCATGCAGACAAACTTACTGAATGTTAAAGCTTCATGTTTCCAATCATTCTGAGACTATCACGCGTCAATAAGCCACGCATTAAATGAATGCATGGCTAAACAAGAGGTGGGTGCGCATCGGGATATGCTGTTCAATTAAACGCAAACGAATGGTGCCAATGCAGAAGAGAATACGGACGCGCACACAGAGTGACATGCTGGCACAATGTCTCTAATTCAGAAGCACTTCATGCTATACAATTTAGCTAATGCGTTTTCTCTTGCTCTTTAAAACAGTCCTGCATTCAAATGTGCCAGCGTAATCTCTATGACAGAAGTCATTAATTATGGTCGTCAGACGATCCTTGTTTCTTCACAACATCTCTGATTAAAATTTCACACTTTGCAATGATGTGCGATGGAGCCACTAGCTGTGAAATTCCCCAGCGCAGTCAATGAGCTTCACTTCGTATCCTTCAGAGATTCATCAAGCAGAAAAAAACCATGACTTACGGCCCGCCACAGTCAAATCAAAGCCCTTAAGTGCTTGAGGAAAAGCTTTATTTACATGCAAATGGTAATATATCTGGAGTTTGTGTTCATTAAAATATTGTGCAAATGAGGGAACAACAAAGCAATAACTTCTCTTCTTATTCATGGGTTCAAATTTCATATTTGGGAAGTTTAATTAAGCAATAGATTACGTTCTGAAGGGAACGTTGGACCTAATGAATCCCACGAGACGGCCGATAAACACGGCAATAGTATCAAAGCATCCGTCTCTTAAATGGATGGCTAAATTAGGGATGTAAATGCTCTTGGGTGCTTCTTTGCATTGCTCGTGGGAATGTTTACCAGATAAAGATGACACTTACATAACCTGCATTATACAAGGCTCTTTATTTATTTAACTGTTTGTTTTGAGCTTGTGAGATACTATTTTTGGTATGCTAATGAAGGACAAGGACAAACAACACTGAGTTTTCCTGTCTTCCTATATGTCATTTAATGAGAATGGATGTTGGGACATGGCAGAATATGTAAAAGAAACTATCTAAAGCCTGTTAGCATCTGTCATCGCTCGCCAAACTTTTTACAGCATTAAAACCAACGCATACACCCTTGTGAATTTAGAATACTTTTTAAAAAGCGTTTTTGTTACGGAAATAATATACTTAAGCCTACTCTTGCCTGCATGTCATTTACATATAAATGAAAATGTATTATTGTCACGTTTAGAGTTAGTTTTTGATCTGAGTATCGGTTGAGTTTTTTTGTTACTCTTCTAGATTGTTAATTAGCTCAGTTCTCCTTCGTCCCCTGCGTTTCTCCCAGGTTTCAGATTGTCTCGTTAGCTCCTTTGTTTGTCCTTCTACTTAAGCTTCACTTTCTCTTAGTTCTTCGTCTTGCATTGTTGTTGTTTGTGGTTGTGTTTCTTCTGAGCTATTCTCCTGGTTATTATGTAGATTCTTGGATTACAGAATCAAGAATCATTACAGCCACCGACTGTGAAAATGATTGTTTACGTTTACATTAAATTCAATTAAGGCTTTTTGGAGTGCTTAAGTAATTTCATAATTACCTCTATTGTCTTTGAATTGTGGTTAAGGCGTATTGATTGAACGTGACAGGCATTCATGGGAAACTAAAACATATTTTTATGTCACTTCTATCCATGTACGGTATTTAAATCTATTTGTAAATACTCGTGTGTAATTTCAAAGCTAACCCTAACTTAATATGTATCAAAAGTTTTATATCAAATTTCAAAGTTAAACTTTGAATAAAAAAGCACACATTAAAATAAGTGTAATTCTCTAAAGGTCGACAAAAGATCATTTTTACTTGAATACACATTCAATTGTTTTTTAAGTGTGTTAAGAAACAGTCATGAAAGTGTACATTTAAGTGTCCTTTTGTTTCATCAATTATATTCTCTGCAAGTACGGCTCTTTAAAAAAAACTAGTTTTTCGATTTGAGATAGACTACGACCTGGTTTCACAGACTGGGTTTAGATTAAGCCAGAATTAGACCGTAGTTCAATGAGGATATTAAGAAGCTTTTACAAACATATCTTTTTTCAGTTGAAACCGCTCAAACATGCATTTTACTCTACGATAGCTTAAGGATTGTCTGTGAATCTGGGGTATAAGTTGACATTCAATACAATCAAGCATGCTTTTTTCAACACGGTTATGCACAGAAAATATCTGGTACATATATTTACCTAAAGGGGTCATGAACAGCTTTTTTTATTGTTTCATAATGCTTTCTGAGGTGCACTTATGGTTAGTATGATTTTTACATAAAAATGGTCAGAATTTAGAAATAAAAGGGCGTTTTCTTCCCTGATTTGAACGCTCTGATTGAAGGGCCGTTTCTGATGTGAGACTTGCTGTGATTGGTTGACATCTTCGCAGATGTAATGCGTTACGTGTGGAACTCCCTCGAATGCTTTCATCACAACTAATACTGCAAACACGATGTGAATAAGACATTCACGGCGCAGTGTAGACAGCGTCACTGATTATAACACTGAGATGGACAGCTTCAGTGATTATAAAGGAAGCGTTCTTTGACCACTTTCTGTTTATAGTTTAAACACAATTAAATAACAGATTATTTTTATGCTACTAAGACCAACATTGTGAAGCTGACTGTTTAGTCACTGGCTTGACTTACTGACGCAGAAACAGCACTAAACGATTTTGAGACAAGAACTTCTGATTGTGCATGAATCATATCAGAAATCACTGATCACAGATTAGGCATTAGAATTAATTACTTTGAAAAGCCTGCGGCGGATTTGCGACTAATTTACCAAAGAATCCACAATGAAATGCACCGAACAAACAAATAATGCTCAACTGAGAATAAACAAGTAATTTCTTAGCATTTGGATCCTTTTGAAGGTAATGTTATTTCTAGTGATCCTGTATCTCTCTTCTCATCTGACTAACGCTCCAGTGGCTGGAGATAAAGCGTGATGACGTAGAAGTGATTCTGTCTTTCATCACACCATTACGGCATAATGTAACAAAAGTCGTTTTCAGAGCTTGGTTAAAATAAAAGTTGTTTTTTGACTAACAAGGAAGTTTTAAGTTCTGAAACGCACAGGCAGTTTTTTATAGTACAATTGTATTATTGCAGACAAGTAGTTCAACTACTGTATGTGGTTTAAAAACATGTCCATCCATCACATTCTGATTGAATCGGTCCTGTTTGTTTGTTGGTGAAAGTTACCATCCAAATTCATGAATAAAAGCATTTTATTGTAGATCATAAACAATGCAATGCTTTCTCCTCTTTTTAAACCCCAGGCCTGAGGATTGCAGGAATCTGGCTTTCCATCTTCACTTTTACCAGCCGACAGAACAATGAAGTCCACACCTCTGTTTGAATCCATCCTGCAATTTCTGAAACAGTGGAGTCAGTGAACCCTGCTAGACCGCGTGATGGAACTGTGCGATACGTGCCTTTGGTGTGGAGCTCTCATTCGTGAGCATTGTTTATCTCTGTAAGGCCCAGTTGATTGCACGACTCCCCGAGACTCGGCGGCCCCCGCTGCGCTCAGCGGTGTGAAGACGTCGAGGCCAGTTGAGTGGTGGTCAGTAGCTGTCAATCACAATGCCAGGGATCAGGTACTTTCCATCATCCTGAAGCCCTGCGTTAGATTCTCGGCTCTCCTCTCTCATCTGGTGTTTCAGACGATATGGTTGAACTGCTCCTAATGGATTTGGCTGAAATGCTTGAGTTTTTTTTTCACTAGACTTCCTCAAATCTTTGGTCTACAGTTTGTTTTGACATTCCACTCGCATTAAAAATTTCACATTTAAATATTTGGCATCTAACGCTCTGATCAAACCTACTATAGAAAGTGCTAGGCTTTCATTCCAATTTCATATGATGTGAGAGGTATACTAAAATACTATATATATATGAGTGCTAGGATGCTGCCGCAGTAGACGGCAAGGCAGCTCACTAGATTCAGCAATGCATTGCAACTTTTGAGAGTCAAGCCGCTAAAAGGGGGCATATGTGTGTTTGATTGAGGATGACAGGTTGTTTTTCTTTATGCGAGCGCGAGGAGTGCGTGCTGCTGTATGCAGGGTGAGAAGGAAGAAGTGAGGCAATCTATTCTTTGCCTGCTGTGGCCTCACAACCAGACCCTTTTGAGCCGGTGAAAACTCCAAAACACACACACATCCTCACAAAACACGCTCCCAACCCAGATACGAACGCATTGATTATTTTATCTATACGGTGCCAGAAGCCCACAAGCCACTGTTTTCTTGAAATTAAGTAAACAGAACGTCTGACAGTAGCGTCATCCTCTGTTTTTCATTTGCGCCGTGGCCTTTCCGACGCCGTCGCTGACCTCTTCCCTCATCTAATTTCCCCCATCACATTCAGATCAGACGGCCAGCGGTCAGCCTCATTAGGGCCAATGTTTTAAATCACCTCTCGCGTGGCTCTTCGCCGGCCCGCTCCCTATCTCTCCTGAATCATCAGCATTTAAATTTGGCTCCGGTGATTGCGGTTGCAGGTGGTAATACATTAAGGGACTGAGGCGGTTGGCTACGCCGGGCTGAAAGCACCCTTTCCTATTTGTGCTAAGTTAGCCTGTGCATTCTCAGGCATGTAGCCTCCTAATTAGGCTGCTAGTTTCGCCTGTTGTCATATTCAGCCGGGGCAATTTGGTCTGTGTTGTACAACTCGATGATTCTATATCACAACAACAAATCTATAGGTATAAGACGTTGAACTGGTAAATTATGTCACGGGCTGGGGGAATTTCAAGGAGAGACACTGCCTTAATTCCAGGCGGAGGACTCCACGGCTCATCGTAAGCTTCACACGCTCCAGAGCCAACGGGGACTACTTTAAACCTGCTCTTCAGACCAGAAAAACAGACCTTCAATTTAATGTAATACACTCAAAATGGGAAATGAGATATTACAGAGCTGCTAAAGTCACAGCATTAGAAGAAAACAAACAAAAAAATGACTTTCAAGGATTCAGGTCGATAAATTCCCACACTGATCAACATGCAATGCAACGCTTTCCATAATACAATGCTTTGATATTATACAAAATCATTAAATAAACTTTTGTCTTTTTTTCTGTCTAATTTCTGCCCAGTGACAGATTCATTTTTGCCAAAGTATAGTTATTTTTAGCTGGGGAATAGCTTATTTGGATGCGAAACAAAACATATGGGATCAAAAGATATGGTACGTGTGCTCTCTCGAAACTGGATAATTTTACTGTATTATTATTATATATTACTAGTTATATAGTACTAGTCACTGTCTCTGAATTGTAATGCAAAACACTATGTTTGAGTTACTTTTTAGTTACTTTCACCAAAATAACTACAGAAGTATGACTAAAATGTAGTTTATTGCTGATTATACATCCAGTGAAAATATTGCATAATGACTTTGTAGAAAGTTGTATGGCACAATACAATAAACAGCAATCACTGTCAGAATCACAAAAGTAGACATTTACATTTATCAGACGCTTTTATCCAAAGCGACTTGCATTGCATTCAAGAAACACATTGAAATTCTAATCAGTTCTTGCTTTCCCTGAGAATCGAACCCATGACCTTGATGTTGCAAATGCCACGCTTTACTGTTTGATCTACAGGAAAATGAAAGACAAATATCAGTCTGGTAAATTATGGTTTCTGTTGCTTTTTCTCTGCCAGGCTCTTGTCCGCCACATTCGTTTTCTCCTCCGACCCTGCAGCTCTCTCGGTTAGTTAGTGGTAGCCTGGCACCGGTCCAGGTGTTTCTTCAAGTTACCCGTGCTATTTCTCAATGTAGAGAGTTTTGTTTCGCACATTGTGTCTTCACTTGACTTGAATAGTACGTTCTTGTTCTTTTCTCTGACAAACTGAAAATAATGGGAGTATGTCCATCAAATGAGAAAAGAACCTGTCTCTGCTGTCGTATCAACCATTGAATTCCAGCAACAAGAAATAGACATACTATTTTACACGTGGAATTTTTTCTCTGATGCTGGAAATGTCACGGATCAAGTAGGGAGGATTCAGGGATGTGGGGCGAAAAGGATGATTTATTTATAATAGCAAATAAAACAGTCATACAAATAAAAACATAACTAAACTAAGAAACAGACCGCTAAACAAACAAGCTGGATTGAATGGGGAGAACATGAAAGACAAAGACGCGACACAGGACAGCAAAAACACAGGGATTAAATAGGGAACACATGAGGAAGGTAACGAGCAGAAACAGATGAGAACAATCAAGATAAACAAGGGAACCAGATGGGCGGGGTTACACAATAATAAGACACGAACAACATGAAGACACACAGATAAGACACACGATGAGAGAGCAGTGTCAGTGCTCTGTCGACCAAACACCAGATACCCACACCGGAGTGACAGAACCCTGACAGGAAAGTCTCGCAGTAATGGTACAGGAAAAAAGAAAAACGAAGACCACTTAATTTCAGGTTAAAAGGCGTTGTAATGTGTGCTGAGATTGTAACAAGTATAATATTTACCAAGACTTTTTTAGTTATTCTGTATATTACTGCAGTACAGCAAAAAGTAATGTACTACTTTAATATAATCACTTTTGTAATGCTTTACTCCCAACACTGGTTAATAATGAGAATGATATTCTTTGTGATCAATATTCTATTTGAGGAGCAGACTGTAATTTAGAAATTCAGTAATTCTATTCACTGAAAAATACATTTTTGTGCAACCACCAAACATCTAAACATCTATGATGATCAAACGGCTGTGTACAAATATGCATTTTTCTACAGTTACTTTAGAAAACATGTCACAGGTTTCCCCAAATAGACTCCAAGTGCGGATAAAAAGTCGCCTGACATCCAGCTGAGGGAAAATCCGCTTGAAATGACACCAATCAGTGTGTGTGAGCGTCAGAATCTGCAGTCTTAGAGGAAAGAGAGAGTCTTTGTCCAATAGAGCTCTATCTCGCCCGCCCGCCCTCCCGAGGCTCTCTGAGGTGGGGGAAGCGGATTACGGGTTTCCCCCAGCACTCGGCCTAAGGCCCATCCAGGCGCCGATCCCTCGGCTCACAGCCCATGGAGCAACCCACCAGGCAGCCAGAGAGCAAAGAGACACTGGGGACTCGTCTAATTGTCCATGCTCTCAGCAGCGCTCGAGCAGCTCAGCGCCAAACGCACACTCCCCCCTCGTCTTCTTCCTCCATCGTTCCCAAGGCAGCGCTGGTCCTTCTTTCTTTTCCCCCCCCCCACTCCTTCTCTCATTGGATGGAGAGATTTAAAACGAAGAGCTTTGGTTTGAGGTTCTTAGGGACCGAGGCCCCCAAGTCCACCTGGAGATTCAGGAGAGAAGTCCAGAAATACTTCAATCAATATGGCTGCCTGCCAGTGCCATAGCAGAATAAGAAGGTCAGAGCTCTCCACACTAGTGCTGCTGTGGCTCTGTGTGCTGCCCAAAGGACAGGCTCTCTCAAGCACAGTTTGTATTCATATCTGAGTCTCAGCTTTAATAGAAAAGACACCTCCCCTGATAAATGCACTGCCTAAGTTACAAACCAAGCTAACAAATAAACAAAGTAAAGCAACAGAAAAAAGCAGCAGTCCACCCAAAAATGTGTTCTACTCATTTTCAATCTTCATGCATTTTTCCATACACATATTAATGACCAAAAAAGAGAAGCCATACCATAAAGTACCATTCACACCAAGAATTTTAACTATAAAAAAAGAGAACTATAATGATAACTGTATTAAAATGCAAAATTGAGATCTTGATGAGTCAAAAAATCTTGTTTTGTTTTTAACTAGCCTATAACTAAAATAAAATATAATTTAGCTTGTTTTGAGAAAACATCATTTTGACTTTTCTTGCATTAATTTTATTAATGTAATTTTAAATTATGTTATATTTAAAAATCTTAATTTTCTTTACATTTATTTAAAACCATTTATGTATATACTGCTTGAATCTAGTCATAATATCTAAATTTTCTCAGGTTTTTTTGTTTTGTTTTAAGAACTGTTTAAAGAAGATTTTTTTTGTCTTGTTTTAAGAGATATCTTTAGAATGTAGTAGAATTTTCTCACCCCAATTGGCAGATAATTTTGCTTTGTTGGAGTTTTTTGTTCTTAATTTAGGTTTTATTTTTCTTATTTTTGCATGTTTCTTTTTTGCAGTATAGCCACAACGATTGCTTTGTCATCTGGCTGCAGATTTAAATGCTTGCACTCTTTAAATCAGGATAGATTCTGATTGGCAATGTTTTTATTGTTCATCAGCTGGAAAAAAAATATGAAAGTGATCCCATTTTGCTCTGCCTTTATCATTATAGTTGTGGTATGGATTCTCTTATTCTTTTACATTCTATATTTCAAGGCTTCCAAAGCTGTAAAATAGCTTTGCATAAGGTATGTTCTGAATATTTGCCACATTTGGATATGATAAATGGCAATTTGTCACGTCATGTTGACATGATGTTTTGGAAAAATGCAAATTAATTAATGTGAGGAAAAATTACCAAGAAAAAAGAAGCAATCAAACCAACAATACAGCACAGTACACCTAGTTTATATTTATTATTTACAAAATAGTAAGTGATCGTATTAACAGGTCAAGTGTTGATGAAAAAGATGCATCTTCAGCAGTTTCTTGAAAATGGCTAAAGACTCAACAGCTTGGGTTGAGCTGGGCAGGCCATTCCATCAGCATGAATAAGTCAAGGTAAAGGTCAGTGAAAGTCATTTTGGCACTCTTTGGGATGATGGCACCACAAGGCACTGTTCACTTGCAGAACGCATGTTTCTGGAGGGCACATGGGCATGAATTACTAAGTTTGGGTAAAGGTGTTCAGAGCGAGTGGTTGATCTGTAGGCAAACATCAGTGCCTCGAATTTTGTGCAATTTTATAAAACATGTGCTCTCTTCGACTCGTTAAAGATCACTCTTTCTGCAGCATTCTGGATCAGGCTGCTGGAATGCCGAAGGACTAAATAAATGTTCTCACCAAGATGGTAGAAAACTGTACATTTCTTGTCTATTACCACCCACTGCTACGAAAATAAGCACAGTTACAATAGCGTTGACCTATAGAGTGATAATATTGTATTGCAATAGGTAGCAGATTTAAGTTAATACTGAATCAAATTATCTTCACATAAGTTGGAATTGAAAAGGTTTCATGATAATATCTGGTTATGGTTACACTTAAAATAGTTGCAAAATAGATGTATGAGATGATAAAAACTTATACCATCAATCATACTCATATACTGTATATATATAGAGAGAGAGTGAGAGCAAATGTGCAGACAGAGAAAGAGGCCCCAAGAAAGGGCCCCAGAGAAAAAGTAGAGCCAGTGAAAAGAAGAGCTGAGATAAAAAAAGCCAAGGGCAACAGTTCAATCTTCTTTTATCCCTTCCTTGACCATGTGACTGAAACCCAAAGTGATCAATGTGGTTTGTGAAGTTTAACTGATCATCAGTCACAACTCCAGGGTTTCTGGCTGTCCTGGATAGAGTTACGGTTGATGAGTCTAGCTGAATGGAGATGGAGCCTTGGATTGGCTGAGACCACGAGCAGTTCTGTCTTTGTAAGGTTGAGTTGAAGGTAGCGGTCCTAGAATTGTGTTTCATCAGCATGGCAGTGATAGGAAAAAACATGTTTATGAGTGACAGATCCCAGTGATGACATGTAAACAGAGAAGAGAAGGGGCCCAAGCACCGAGCCCTGAGGCACCTGGTTGCTACATGTTGCAACTTAGACACCGTCACCCCCCCACGACACCCTGCAGGATTGACCTGAGAGTATGTTCCTGAGATGCCCTTCATCATGAGGGTTGACATGAGGATCTGGTGGTTGACGATGTCAAAAGCAGCAGACAGATCCAGCAAGATGAGTACTGAGGATTTGGAAGCTGCTCTTGCCAGTCTCAGTGCTTCAATAACTATAGTATAATTTATGTTATGAAATAGCGACATTTCGTTTGAGTTCGTAATTCAAATTTGTTTATTTGGGTTTGAAGACAATTCAATTTTGTGATTTAAGTATTCAGTAAGAAATAAGTGAAAAAAATGTCACTGACATCAATGCTGTATAATGCCATTGGTTTGTGTCTTCTGATGTAATGTGATAGAAGTGCCTTTGTGTTGAATTTTCTTTGCATTCTTCAGTGCATCAAATTAAATACATAAAGGTTTCTCACAGACCTAATGTATGGCTTATGCAGAGTTTTCTGGATGGTGCCTCATTTTTTGGATTAAACAATTGTGAATGTGCATTTATCCGCATTTCTGCATTTATTGTGTTTTATATTCGATTTGTGTTACTCAGACATGTGATCATCTTCAGAAGTCTGATGGGATCCTGTGAATGAGGTGCAAACGTCACCGGTGTGACTTTCAGGTGGTACATGCATGAAGGTCTCAACAGTGATGTTTTCCCTTATGAGACCGCCCTGATTAGGGTCTTTGATTGATCTCTATTGAAGCTTCACCTGAGAGACTACCTGCCGCCAGGATCCTCTCAGCGAGGGACATTGAAGAGACATTTGTCCCGGTCATATTACAAATATCCCCATGTTTCCTGCTGACTGTCACACGCACACTCCCCGGACCGCACGCTGCTACGGCAGCACACAGCAGAGATTGTGTGCAATGATCTGAGACTCCAGTGTGTTGAGTAGTCAGTACAGAGAAGAGCTGCACATATTGTTTCCCAGCGATGCTTCTGGTCTCCTTCCTGTTTTATTTATTGTATCAGAAATAATACTTGCCAATGAAGAGCTGGGAAGGTCAGGCCAGTGTGGCGTTTTCTCTGTGTGTTTGTTCGCTGACGCAGGTTAATGTGGAGAGCTGGAGAAACGCTTTTGTGCTTTTCGTATGAATATGAATAACCGTGAGGTGCAATCGGCCAGAAGTGTATTAAACCCAGTGAATGGAAAGAAAGCCATTGTTTTGTACTTTACGCTCCAGCATCTTTAAGAACAAGCAGCAGTGTTCCCATACTGAAATAAAGCAGTAAACGGCACTTGAGTCTGTGCATTAAAGTGCTTTTACTAGGGTAAAAGCGGTCTATGGAAGCTTTTCACCTCAGAGTAAAAAAGTGAAGTATTATTATAATTGCAAGGTTATATTCTACATAGTTCATATCTCAATTTAATTTCTCCTAATTCTCATAATCTCAAACGATTTTTCATAATTCTGACATATCTTACAAATGAACATTTTCCTTTTTCCATCAAGTGCAACTGTATATCTCATAATTGACTTGCAATTGCAACTTTTCTCCTGCATTGACTGTGAGAATTTGTGAGAGATAAAACTGCAATTGAGAGATGCAATGTGACTTTATATCTCTCAATTGGGACTTAATTTCTCATAATTGGAACTTAAATTTTCCGAATTAATGACGACTTTATCTTATCGACACGTCTTTGCATCTCACAGTCAAGACTTTTTCTCGTTATTGATTATCTCATAGTTGCAAAAAAAAATTTACGTAACTGTTTTACATCTTTAATTCCTTATTTTCCAGACATTTTACATTGGGACTTTTCACTAAATTTCACAAAGTGTTTTTATTCTCACAGTTGCAATTTTATTTATGTACAGTAAATTGCAACTTTGTTTACTACACTTTTTCTTAATCTAAACTTTACTTGACAGTTATACGTTTCTTGTACTCTGAGTATAATCTGTGTTTGCTGATGCGATCATAATTTAGCAAAGAAACCACACGTTTTTGATAACTGTTCCTCAACTGGCATGTTTGAAATGATCCGAATGATAAACTTCATAAATATATATTTCTTTCCCCAACAATACAAGCTTTTGCAAAGTTCGCGCGAGGTCGAGGCTCATCCGCGGGTCATCTTAAATCCCAAAGCTCGCGCCTTCCCCCCGTTGATCCCGAGAGATTCCGCCGCCGCGCTGGAGCTTCTGAATGGCTGACACCACCCAAATTAGACAACCCACATCTTCTGGTACAGCTCTTATTGTCAGACTATTGTAAAAAAGAATGAGAGCTAAAATACGCAGGCCTCGTGTGGCCGTCACGCCGGAGGCAGTGCAGCGAGAGGACAGCTTCACAATACTCACTAACTGAGCTATGACAGGCTAATTATTGGCCCACTGTTGTAAAATTCTCTCTACATAGGTCACTTGGACAGTGTAATTAAAAATGCATTACAGATTCTTTTTATTGAAGCAATTAAATCAAAAAAGCAAAAAGTAATTAAGCACCGAGGTAATGATAGTGTTAGTCAACAACGTTTATTTGAGAGATGAGCTGTGTTTGCTCAGCCTCTTAACGCATTGCGCTGTTGTATTTATAGCCGGCGATTTGATGAATGTGTCACGCAAGCCTTCAGTGAGAGCCAATTATGTTGATAATGTCAAATTTTGAGCAAAATTACTTTTATGGCTGTATTGTCATCTAGGAGGTAATTGGAGGAGCGGGCTCTGAGCACGATTCAAATCGTGAAGTGTACTTTAGCGTATTACGCCATTCGAAAATACTGCCGTTCCATTTGTGCCACCAGGTTTATAATTACATTAAATTGCTTGTCTTATCAGCACTTAAAGAGCCGGGATTATCAGAGTCGGGGCTGTTCCGGCCTTGCCAAATACCTCGCGGGCGTTTGCCCACAGCCCGCGGAAAGAGAAGGAGAAGAAGAAAGAAGATAATATTCTGAGGTTAAAAACCACAATTTCCTCTTTAAAGAGGGTTCTGTGTGGAGGAGTCATCGTATTAAAGCGCACAAAGCTTTGTGAGGTAAATCAGTCTGACTTTGAGTGTGGGAGGCATTAACATCCACTTGACTTTGAGTGTGGCTGGATCTTCTGCCAACGTATACATGAAGCTGACACATCAGAGCTGCACATCTCTGTTATTATGTCAGGTAACTGAATTCTGATGATATGGAAATGCCGAGAGGCGGCCGGATCGCCGACGCTGGCCTAGTTAGCATATGGAACCGGTCCTCGCGGTCCCCGGCCGCCATTAGAATTCCTCGTGCGCGCCATGGCGCAACCTAAATACTAATGTAATTGTCAGGTGTGGGGGGAAACAAAGCCGCACGGAAGCTATTAAGGTTAAATTTACATTCCTAATGAGGACAAAAAAAGCATCCAAAAGGCTCAATTTATACACTGCACTCTCAGAAAATAAAAAGGAACAGAAGCTGTCACTGAGGCTTTACCTTTGCAAAAGGTACACTTTTGTAACTAATGGGTCCTTAAAGGTGCATATTAGTACCGGAAGGGTACATATAGTACCTAAAAGAAACAAAAGTGTACCCTTTGAAAAGGTAACAGCCCCCAGAGACAGCTTTTGGTTGAGGAGATTCCCCCCCCTACTATGTGAAGCGCTTTGAGCTCTGGAAAAGCGCTATATAAATGTAACATTTCTTTCTTCTTCTTCTTTTGTACGCTTTTTTCTTGTTTGTTTTTTTGAGAGAGTGTTAAATCCGTCATTTTAATGGTAAAAAGACTGTTTAGTTGGTTTACGGTAAGATAGTGCAATAAAAGTAATGGGACAGTTTTTGTGAAAAGTGAACTTGTGATTTACAATGAAATCCCTAAATTGACATTCCCAGAATTCCCTGCTCTCTTTAAAATAAAGGTTCCACAGCAATGCCATAGAAAAAACATTCTAGGTTTCCCATAAAACCTTTCAGGGAACAGTTCTTAAAAGAAACATTATTTTTATTGTTAACCTTAACCTGTATTCTTAAGATAGTGACATTTTTTATTTAAATAACTGTTTAACGCTTACGCACGATGGGGTTTTATGTTGCACTAGGGCTCTTGAATTAATGTGTATTGCTTTATGTGTGGTATGACCTCAGCTTGTGGAAAAAACACTTGCGATTAGCTTTGATTCTACGTGTGGCTTTCTTTACCATCTCTTTGTCAGTTCAGTCAGTGAAACCTAAAATGCGGATACATGCAGAGATATGATGTACATTTAATTCAGTTTTAGTATGTACAAAAACCTTGTTTATCAAATCTCTTGACTCTCTATATACATTTGACATAATATCACATAATCTAAAATGCATTTGACAACTGATTTAACTTGATATAATTTATATTGCATTCAGTAAAAATTTAAAAATAGCAGAAATGGGCAAATATAACACAAAACTCACTGACAGATGCTAAAATATTATATAAAATCATATTGCAAAACACATTCGACAATTTGCCCTGTCCTTTATTAACTAAAAACAACACACAAATGCTCTTTTAGATGCATTTGTAATTGAACTTTTCACTCAAACTGAAATAGATATTGTGACAACTAGCCCCGGTCTCCCATACACAGTTATGTTTACTCAAAACGATTAATGTTGCACAGATGAGCAGACGCAGGTGTCAGTAATGATGCTGTCCATGTGCTCATTTGTGAGCTCAATGAGAGACAACAGGTCTCCTCAGCTCTATTGTTGTCAACCTTTGTCTTGTCATTGAGACAATCAACAGTAGAGGGCAGCTTGAATACACAAATACATACTTCTATCAATTTCACACACACACACACACACACACACACAAACTCTCTCTCTCTCAAAGCTTTGTTCATGTCTGCTGTTCTCCGCAAACAGCAAGGTTTACTTGAAGGCACAGTGATTGACGTAAGCATTCCTGCTATGCATAAATGATGGAAATAATAATATAGTGTAGATAAAGTTCCTTTGCTAAAGCGATTTTCTCAATTGTTTTGTGTGCAATCTACTTAAATGTATAAAACAGAGCACTTTCCATCCTGTTGGTCTTTTAAAAACCCTTTAACAAAAAAAAAGCCAATTCCTCTTTGATATTGTCTTACAGGAAGTGACATCATTTTGGAGGGAAAACAACAGCACAAACAATAGTGAGTAGAAGCATTGCATTTTTTTTTATTCTGTGGTGTTTGTTGGTTTGTGTCACTCTAAAACAACATTTTTGTTTTGCTGCCTGATCAATTTACTTAATTAAATTGGGCTTATTTTAAGTAAATTGAGCAAACAGCAAATCAAACATGTTTTGTGTGGATGGATGCTTTTGGGGATACATGGATAATTTTTTGTTGGATTTAACTGAAAGTGGCCAGGGGATCTCTCGTTCCCAGCATGACTGGATTGGGAGGGTAAATGTTGAAATGAAATGTTGTTTTGAAGATGAAAATGGGGAGAGTTGATAGTGTTTCAGTGTGAGTTATGGAGGGATTTAGAAGAATTTCTGTTGTGCTTTGTGGGATTGGATCTTGTGCTTAGGAGTATTTAGCGAGATGTCTTTTGTTTTTATGAGCTTTTATGACCGTAGGCTACACTACTGTTCAAATGGTTAAAAAAACGTATTACGGCAATACGTTTTGTTCAGCAAGAATGCATTAAATTGATCAAAAGTGACAGTAAAGGCGTTTATAAAGTTTCAAAATAATTTTATTTAATATCTTTATCAAAAAAGCCTGAAAAAATTATCACAATTTCTATAAAAATATGAAGCAGCTCAACTGTTTTCAACATTGATAATAATCATAAATGTGTCAAGATGCTGAAAATTAAATCAAAAAAATTAATTGCATTCTAAAATATGTTCAAATAGGAAAGTTATTTTAAATTGTAATATTTCACAATGTTACTGCGCTTTCGATCAAATAAAGGCAGTGTTAGTGAGCATTTCCTACAGACCCCAAACTTTTGAACTGTATTTGTACATCCTTGATTTACAGCACTGTCATATTCATTTCCATGTTAGTAAATCCTGAGCGCAGAGTGTTTGTGCGTGTGCACGCCTCCACCTCAGCTCGAGATGAATCTGCGCGTGTGTGCTTGCGCGCTCCATCACTGTCATGCGCCTGGCGGTGGTCCTCCTTTCCCTCCGAACCGGGTACCAACTGCTGCCCAGAATTATCCTTCATGAACAATCCCACGGCTTTAAATAAACAGAGCGCTCAGTGGCTTCAAAGTGCAGCCCATCCATCTTTAAGAATGAGAGTCACTTTTCCACTCTCTGTGACGGCCGGCACTTCTTAACAGCTGCCCTGATCATATATTTCGTTCTCAAAGTAAATGCGCGGGAAGATACTGTAAAAAATGCCGTTGAATAACAACAAAGGAGAAACCGATCCCTATTAATGGGTCAAACATTGGGGTTGGGATACAGATCTCTAATAATGAGAACTCTTTCCAATTTTGCATCGTTTCGGCTTTTTATTGAATTACAGGGACAGACACACAAGTGTATTTACTGTCTAAAGAAACTTATACTTTCTAAATATAGAACACTATATTTTTTAAATACAGTTCATGAGATATCTTAGTTTTAATGAGTGGTCAGTTATCTGGTCATTATGCTTGTATATCTGTTTTTTTAATGAATGCCATGACTTACCAATCAAAATAATAACAATATTCAAATAATAATATTCTTTTAATTAAACAGTACATTCATAAAGTAACTGATAAATATAGATAAGTCATCCATAAACTGGCACACAAGTTTAGACATTGTGTAAGTTACATTTGTATAATTGTAGCCATATATCTTAAAACAGCCTGTCTGCGCAATTAATTTGCTTCACTTTTGTGCTTGACGCTTGCATACATGAAATAAAAACACTTATGCGTTTGGCAGAAGCTTTTATCCAAAGCGACTTCCATTGCATTCAAGAAATACATTGAATCAGTTCTTGCTTTCCCTGGGATCAAACCCATGACCTTAGCGTTGCAAGCACCAATGCTCTACTGATTGAGCTACAGGAAAGCTGTTGAATTAGTGAATTGAATTTTGCCTCATTAGCAGGCCTGTGAAAAGGTAAAAGATTGTGTAATTTGACAGGAGTAATAATAATACGAGCTGATTTGAAAGTTTTACTGTAATAGAGGCAGGATTGATTGGACGGCCCCAGCAGCCATTAGTGAGGGAGCGCTGAGGTAAAGTGATGGAGCCCCCCCCATGCCGAGACCCTCGCTGTGGGGTGGGATGATCCCTGCGAGGGGGTAGCAGGGCCAGCAATGCTACATCTGATGGCAGTTTGAGAAACTACAGGAGGGATCTGTGTTAATTAGGCATTTTTCAGCGCACTTGGCTCAGCCTGCCTGTGATATTATTATCTGAAGTTACTGGAGCATTTCATTTGAAAATTTCTGTAACAGTTTAACATGAAATCAAAACTGACCTTATTTACTTTTTTAGTTCCTGGTTTTATTGTGCGTGATTCATCGTATGTGTTATTCTGTGTGAATGTAATGACTCTTAAACCGCTTGCTTCCCGTCCGATGTCACAAATTTCTCCTGCTTTTCAACTTCTTCCAGTCATCCGGCTCCATTCTGGTACGTAATGCCCGTTTTTAACAATGCAGTCTAATGCTGATGGAAAATTCAAGTCTCACAATTGTTTTTCTCACTGAATATCCTGTTTTGCTCTCGATGTGCATTACATTCACTCAAGCCATTACTCAGTGTAGGGGGGATTACTTTGAAAAGTAATGCATTATGATATTGAGTCACCTTAAAAAGCAACTAAGAAAAGTAATACGTTGCGTTACTTTTGTGTTACATTTTTTTTTACCTGGACTTGAAGTGGATTGTTTATCTATTTTTGGTAAATCTATTTTTGTGCAAATGTGAAGGCAATTTCACACTAAAATGTACATTATAATGCTGAAGGAAATGCAGACTGACGTGTGTTTAGTCGAGCTCAAACTAACCTTTCAGCCGCTGCCGTTCTGCATTAGGAGAAGATAGTTTAACACAAATCTAAAGCCATCTTTGCCTATGGTTGAACTGAATCGTCGACGGTCAGAATCGAGTTCATTGACCTAAAAAGTGAAATCAAATGCATATATACTGTACAAACTAGTCCTAGACTAAAATGCATGTGTAAATGCAATGCATGCATGACTAAAATGCATATGTCAGTGCCATTGTTTTGTCTCAAGATGCACAGCAGTAATGTTATAAAGTACATTTATATTAACCTGTCTTAACTGAACACCTAATCCTGGCTTAATTTAAACTCTGTCTGTGAAACCCTCAGTGTACTATTGTACTTCCAGACGTTAATATGATCTATTATCGGGGTTCCCACTTCGTGAAGGAACTTGAATTTCAGACACATGGATTAAAGGCCTGTGAAAACAAACATAGTTATTTTAAAAGTGCTTGAATTAAACTTGAACAATTTTGTAAGGGGAGAATAGTGTTTTTACAAAATTTGGCCTTTATGCACTGCAAAAGCTAGAATGAAACATCGAGTGCGTGCGTCTGTTTAACTCGCTCAATGCCAGCGAAGTGCAAACTCAGTGACGCCTAAAAATGGCTAATCAAAGTTCCAAGAAATAATGCTTAATAAAGTAGCTTATAAGTGCAACGCTGCTTTGTTTATAGAAGCAACCAGAGAAACCAATATACACTGATCCCTCGTTTATCGCGGTTAATGTGAACCGGAACCCCCCGGTTTTTATACATTTACTCTCTCTCTCTCTCATACGATGTGTATTCTGGTCTCTACACTCATCAATGTCAGTCGTATCTGAGACTCCAGTAATGACGGCGATGACAGACCTGTGCGGTTCGATAAATGTGATGATGATGAAGGTGTTACTGCACTGGTATGATGAGGCCTATAAATCGTCAGATATCGGCGCTGGATCGTCAACATTTGCTTCTGAGAGAGGAGAAGAGGCTCCACTCCACTCGTGCTCTCATTAGTCAAGCTCGTGCCGGGAACCAATCACGTGTCTTGTCTGAGTGCTGTGGGCGTGTCCAAAGCCTCTGAGAGAGCTTCTCTCTTTGTCTGGCATCCTGTTTCTCTCGCATCACAATGAAGCAACGCTGCTTTCTGCAATACGGCTGCCGATATGGCAGTATTTTTGAATTTGTATTTTTCTATGAATATTTTTGAAAAATCTGCGACGCACTGAGGCTGTAAAACTAGAACCGCAAAGTGGCGAGGATTACTGTATTACTGTTGTTCCAAAAGCACCATCTACTGTCAGAGATTGAAACAGCATTTTCAGCTCCCATTTTTGTTCAGACCAATGCGAAGATCGACCCATACTTTCACAATGTTTGCACACGCACAGCATTGCAAATGTCAACCAGTGAATTGATAAGGAGTTACTGTGCTTTCAATAACATACATAGTAAGCTATCTAGTATGTTATATATAATCCTTTTGTCCGTAATAATTTATAATTTTGAAAAAAAAGTATATGTATTTTATTATGATTATTATTTGAACTGTTTTTGAAATCTTAATTTTTAGTCATTTTGTGGATGTTACCATGATCACTAATCTATTTGCAGGTGTTAATTAATCTAATTACGATCAACAAACTATTCTGAATGTGTTTAATGCCTAACAGTTACCTTATCCATATAATTTCATTTAATTGCAAAATTCTCTATATAATATTCTCCCTATATTTTTATGTTTTTAATCAAGTAATGCTTCATAAAAAAGAAAACTAAAACCAGGGTGAATTACTTTCTCTCTCTCTCTCGTACACTGTACCAGCCCTCTCTCCTCATTGTATTTTATTACTGCAGTAATGATAGACACAGGCACAGCAGGTCTTTGATACTGTCTAGATTGGCAGCAACAGACCCACCTTTATTGTCTTTATTGTGCTTGATACAGAATAAAAGGTGCTTTAAAAGTCCTTGAATCTGGTGTTCATGAAAGAGTGAATTATGCAAAATTCTCAACATAAGTGTGTCATCAGTGTGTGTATACAACCACCCTATAATGGTAAAAATCCACCCACTCCTTTTTTGTATTATCTATAAAATCATAAACAGCGTCTCAAAATGAGTCGTTCGCATTTTCAATACATTGTGACATCACAATGCAGGAGACCCCGCCCCCGACACAATTATCTTAGCTCCTCCCCTGAGTGAACTGCACACAGTCCGCCATGTTTCTCAACAAGAATGTCTCAATCTTCTTTTGTTGGCTGTATCAATGAGCACAACATGTTTTCCCCCGTTCCCCATACGGTTTCTCCTGTCTTGTTGTTGCCAGAGTGTCCGAGGCACGAGCGGTAAAGGCCCCGCCCTCTTCTGGAAAGCAGCACCTCATTTGCATTTAAAGATACGCGCATAAAAACAGCATGTGTTTGCTTCCTCCCAAAACGGGGCATTTTGGTAATGCATTAAAAGATGATCTGTGGTGTGTTTGCACTGAAACGTCACAGACCCGTCCTTGTGCAAAGATGCATAATGGGACCTCTTTCATTTTCAAATTTAGAACGAAAACTCTCGATTCTCAAACACCGCCATTTAGCGTCGAGTCCGGATGACTTTCATCTTGTTGCTGGAGGTGGGACGTCACAGTCACCTGTGGATGAGGAGGGACAGTGATTTAATTGCCTGTTAGTGGGATATTATGCAAAGCAGCGAGCGTCTCTTCCATGCCAAATGCCTCGCGCTCGTTGGCCTTCCACGGCTACAAAAACGTGATTTCTTTTCCTCCCCGACTCTGTCAATTTACCAGACCGACTTGCGTGCACGTTTTGTTTAATGGTTAGAGATAATGCAGCACAGGCTCCGTGATATTAAGCTAAATGAAAAGAGCATGGATTCATACCACACAGAAATTAAACTGCAATATGACAGCCATAAATCACCTTAAAAAGGAACCCACCTGGAATACCTCTTGATTAGGAGTTAAATAAAATGACCCAGAATTCTAGACCTTTAGTCAATCTCATATGAAAGTAGGCGCTCAGATCTTTTCCATCCCCCCCTCCTCCTTTTTCCGTCTCGAAACAGTCCTCGATCCAAATATGCACTTATTAAGTTCCCCAAGTTCAATTTGAAATGAGTTTCTAATTAACAAGTAAAGCCAAAGCTTTAAAATGTCAAATTTATTGTATTGCTATATCTCTGAAATTCAGAACTGAGGCAGAGTTCTACGCTGCCTTTGATAAGAGGCTTACACGGGCCGAATCTCAACGCTGATCACTCCGCTAACGACTTTGGTGGCCACTAGTTAAATTGGTTTCACCCTCATATTTGGGCCCTTTCGGAGAGATATGGCTTTTGAATGGTGGTAAGCAGTTTAGCTCATCTTACAGGCGGAGGCCGATGCAAATTAACTCAGTTTCGGCCTGTTTTGTTTAATGTTGAACATTAGGTTCTTTATGAGAATCTCCATTCAGCCCACCGGCACGGCATATAAGCTTAGCTTAGACACACCTATCTTCCCGTACGTTGAGTCTTTAAACCCTCATTGCATATCAAGGACACCGGAACGCGGGATCTGATAATGCCATGCATTCATTACATTAATGAATCTAATATGAATAAGTGCCCCCCCATCAAGCCACGCTCATTAGCATAGTCATTAATATTAATATCAATGCAGATTTGTGTTGAGGTAAAGGCTGCATTCATAAATACAAAGAACTTCCTCCCAAATGCTAAACGCAGTAATCTTTGCTGTTTCGCAAAGTGTGATTTACGTAATTTGAATCAACAGAGGAAGGCGACCGTGTTGCCTGTGTGTCGCACATGAATATTACTGGTATGCAGATCAGACGAGGGCGTGCTTCGCCTCGACGGCTCGTTTGAAGCCAGCCAGAAGGAGGGGTGGGAACCCTTTGACTCTGTCCACAGGAGATTGAGCATGCGAGACACACGGGTTATTATACATGCAATAATAAAAGAAACCGGGAGTGCACTTTCAGCTTTGAGCGTTGTCTTTGGGTTTATTTCAACATGTGAAAACATTTAACATAAAATGCATTGTTCTAATGCTATGATACAATTGTGAAATGTGCCTTAAAATAAGGGTTTCTCCTGAAATTCCACAGGAGAAATAAAAACAAGTGAGACAATTGCTGTCAGACAGGAAGAGTATGAATAGTATGGCTCAAATTATATGATATTTGATTGCAATATTTGATTACAACGTTTGACTGGAGTTTAGGGTTATGGGATAGAAGAAAATTTAGTTCGTACAGTATTTAAGATCTTTGTCTATGGAATGTCCCCTTAAAACATGAAAAACCGTGTGTGTGTGTGTGTGAGAGAGAGCATATTTTGGTTTTGAGATGTCGATATTGAGATCTATAACTTGTGGTTACAACATTTGACTGGAGTTTAGGGTTAGAAGAACATTTTGTTTGTACAACATTTAAGATCTTTGTCAATGGAATGTCCCCTTAAAACATGAAACTGTGTGTGCGCGCGTGTGTGTGTGTGTGCGCGTGCGTGCGTGTGCGTGTGTGAGCGTTGCATGTTCACATGCTGCTCTGGTTGTGCAGCTGTCAGGTGACATTTAAAAGTCCTTTCATAGCCTCCATTATATAGCTGAGCTTCCCCATCATAACATCTTGAAATCGTTTATTAGACACACTGTTTAGTTAAAGCATTAAACTCACACACTGTCGGAGCAGCTGTAGTGAATTCATTTGAGCAATCAATATGTGTTAACCCTCATGTTCTGTGGGGGGTCCGACAGACACAGAGGCCCTTTTAATATCTCTGAAACACATTTAACATTAATGGATCTAGTTGATACTTCATGACTTTTCTTAATCTTATGAGAACTGATTATAAACACACTTTCGATGTGACGGCATGCTGTTTGAAATATATCGTCTCCTGCCAGTTTGCATTTATTGTATTTTTCCACAATGGTTTTGACCCCAAACAGAACAATGCTACTATATCATAAACAAGTGCACAGTTGTGAACAACAGAGGGTTAAAGCTTCAATAATATCTGCTGCATGGGTATTGAATAGGTCGGAGGAACATATTATCAAATTTGAAGAGGTTAATTTAGGCATTGAAGCGGTAGAGAAAAAAGTCATTACATTTTGGCATTATAAACAATCTTGCTTTTTTTTTTATTCAAACGTGTAATTCATATTTTTTTTATGCAAGAGCTTTAGAGTCTCATAGTTGACATGAAATGGAGGGGAGGGGAGGGGAGGGGAGGGGAGGGGAGGGGAGAGAGAAGGGAAGGGAAGGGGAGGGGAGGGGAGGGAAGGGGAGGGGAGGGGAGGGGAGGGAGAAGAGAAGAGAAGAGAAGAGAAGAGAAGAGAAATGTCACTGCAAGAGGGAAGGGAAGCTGTTTTGATTAAGGTTTATGAGGCACATGAATTAAAAAAAGTTATTTATTTATTACATTTATAAGAAACAGCAATTTTCCAAGGAAAATGACTGAAATAGAGGATTTCTACTTTTGCATCAGCAACATAACATTTTCAAGCTTAACCTCACTGTATCAGCCAGTAAAACAAACATATGTCTTAATCGTTAGGCATCAAGAGACGTTGGGTTATGAAGATCATCCTTCAGGTCCTGAAGCCGGTGGTGTTTGCGGTCCATCAGACGTCATCTGGTCCCGGCGGTGTCTCACAGGAGGGCTGCTGGTACCCTCCTGCGCCGTGGCCCAAGGGCTCCTCTTTGCATGCTCTGGGTTTGGCAGCTGAAGAGATGCGCTTTCACATGCCAGCGGAGGTCACCCAGATTTTCCAAAGTGGGCGTCCTCCCTCTCTTTCCCAGCTGTTTCCAATCAGCTGGCCTCTTCTTGGCCCATGTTTTCTCTCTTTTTCTCTGTAAACACAGGAGTTGCAACTTGGCTACATCAACAACACCAAAAACTAATATCAGCACCAAGAAATGTCAGTATTACAATATCAAATATATAAAAAAAAAATTTGACTTTATTTAGGTATTTTTTATTAGTATATTAATAATGATAAGGTGAAATGTGTATTGTTTGTTTCTGAAAACACTGATGTGTTTGTTTGCTCTCATTCTCACCAGCCCAACACGGCAACAGTGGCTCGACCAATGGCGTGCGTTTGGAGGCGGGACTAACGCTTTTTCAGACCAGTAGCAGAAAGGGTAAGTGTTCTGGAAACCTTTTTTACTTTTGCGTTTGCTTTGGTTTTTCACTTTTAAATGAACACGTTTTTGTGACGTGTTCTAAAAAAAAAAAAGAAAGCATTTCATAAATACACATGAACAAATTGGTGTTGCATTTTCTTGGGATTTACAGAAATCGGCAGTAAATTTCACAAAGAAATGGCAAGTAACACACTAAATTAAATAAACTAGTGAAGTAGAAAGACTGAAAATATTTTCTTTCAAAACATACTCCAATAATTGAATTATTGAATAAATAATTGAATTATTGAATAAATAATTGAATTATTGAATAAATAATTGAATTATTGAATAAATAATTAGCTTTCCTGTAGCTCAATCAGTAGAGCATTGGTGTTTGCAACGCCAAGGTCATGGGTTCGATCCCAGGTAAAAAGCAAGAACTGATTCAATGTGTTTCTTGAATGCAGTGTAAGTCGTTTTGGATAAAAGCATCTGCCAAATGCATAAATGGAAAAAAAAAAAAAAAAAGTACGTTATTAATTATAGAAAAATGTTTTTAACAGTGTATACCAAAATATGAAACGCTTAGAAGAGAACTATCGAATAAAGAGTGATCTGCTTCAACAATTGCGGCATGTCATTATTCTAATTTAGGACCGAATTCCAGTCCAAATATGAAATGATATAATTTTAACATAATAGTCTGGAGCACTCTGGGTAATTTTCTAGTTCCTCCCCCCCTCGACGCACATTCATAAAGACGTATATTAAATGTGACGGTTGGCAATATTCACTAAAGAACAGTTGTACCTCAAGGATCAGAGATGATTCATCACAACGGCGAAAAAGCGAGAGACGAGGCGTGCAAAAACCGTCTAATGCAAATTAGTCCGATTTACAATCGTGTATTCTTCTGCAGACCATTGCTAAACGGTCAGGCTAGCTAGTCACAGATATTAAAATAAATTATGTCTAATTTGAATTTTAGTCACGGTACATTAACTAATAGAAAGTTATTAACATTTCAAGAGAGGAGGAAAAAAAAGCTTTTGCCTGCAAAATTAACAGTGGCTGGGCCTGACCTGTGCCGTGCACAGTTTGATCACTGTAATGACAGCCTAATGGCATATTTACATTTAAATCTCTGCAGCTAATATGGGATTCAGAATGGGACGCTAAGTCAAGGATTATTTGGTGTGGCCTGCTGGCCCCTCCGAGAGAATGTCTTCACTTCAATCCTTGGCAGAAACTTCTTCTTTCATGACTATTTATACCAGAAGCCTCTGCGGTCTTGCCAACCCCTCCCATGTCCTAATGTGCTCTTTGGTGCGTATCTTTTATCTGCGCTCCTCTCTTCTCTCTTCCTCAGTCTTTAAAGGCAATTATCATCGGCCCGCGTACTTCCAGAGCCTCGTTAGATGAATGAAATTGCACACGGAGAGTGACGGCTGTTCGTTCGTAGGCCTCTGTCGCCCCCGTCCTCCAAATCCTCGAGCCCTGAGAACAGCGCAGGAGAGTCTTCTTGCATTTTAAACGCGCCTGTTTCCATCTCTGCCCGATTTGAATTCTCAGCTGAGGATTTTAAGGTGCTGCGATCCGCAAAGAAAGCGCCTGTGATCTGTATGATCGGCAGAATTCTTAAACAACTGAGGATTGTCAAAACAGCCTGATGTGTTGGCAGGTTTCGCAAGTGAACACGACCTGTGCGTTTAAATGCAATAGATGTGAGACGTTCAAAGACTCGACAGAATTTCCTTGAAATTTTTTAAGATACATGATAAAATGAGAGAGGTCAATTGGTAAAAAGAAGGTTATCGTACAAACCGGAGAGAGAAATGATGTGATGTGAAAAACTGACTGGCATGGAAATATTATATTTTTTCCTGTCAAAACCGTTTGAAGTCGTGGTTAAAGACTACATCCATCAACATCCTCTCATGCCACAAAACCTGATCAAAAACTTCTCCTTAAGCTTAACGGTTTGACCTATAAAAGCAAAATGATATTTGAACGTTGAATCGAGACGAGATGATTTGCAGCAAAGCCGAACTGACTGGCTTAAACACTTAAAGGCCTGGTTTGTCTACAGAATATCTGGCTGATTCATCTTGTTTTCCCAACATTCTCTTTGCGGGAGGCATTTTAAAACGCATCTATTACAGGGAGCTGCGCCTCCGGCTGATGCTATCAAACTCTGAAATTCTGCAGGTGGGGGGGGGGGGGGGGGGGGGGGTGACGTGTGTTTAAAAATGCAAAATGACATCTAGTGTTTGCGTGCTAGAGCGTTCCTCAGACCCCGAGTGCGGCCGGCCATCTGTTGATCTGCTCGCATGAGCCGAGAGCTGGCAGGACTCGAAGCAGAGGAGACGAGATGAGCAATCAGGAGAGGAGAAAAGAGGAGAAAAGGGTAGAATACAAGATACAAGGAGGAAGAGCATCAAAGAGGTGAAAGGAAGTGGAGAAATTAGAAAAAATAACATTGGGAGAAAAGAGTAGAGGGGGTGAAGAATAGAGAAATGAGCCAAGAAAAAAAGAAATTAATGGACAACTGGAGAAATAATGAGAAAGGAGCAGCAAAGAGGTGAAGGGGAGTGAGAAATGAAGAGATCAAATGAGAAATTAGGGGAAAGACAAGAGGAGAAGTTAGAAATGGAGATGGAAGAAAAATAAGGACAAAATGGCAGAGACAAGAATAAATTAGGAGAGAATGGGAGAAATAAGGAGAAAAGGAGAGGGGAAGAAAACAGAAATGAGGGGAAAAAAGGAGAAGTTGGAAAAGAAGAGAAAAGACGAAAGGAAAAATTGGAAGGAGGAAAGAGGAAAGAAATGTGAAGAAAAGAGATAATAAGGGGAGGGGAAATAAGGAGGGAATAGGAGAAATAGGGAGGAAATAGCATGACAGGTGAAGAACTGAATAAGAAAAAGGAGAGAAAAATAAAGGGGGAAAAAAAGAAGTTGAGAAGAAGAGAAAATTTGAAAAGGGAAAGAGGAAAGAAATGTGAGGAAAAGAGACAAAAGGAAGATAAATCGGGAGAAAATTAAAGAGAGAAAAAATAAGGAGAGAGGAAATAAAGAGGGAATAGGAGAAATAGGGAGGAAATAGCATGACAGGTTAAGAACTGAATAAGAAAAGTAGAGGGAGAAGTTGGAGAAGAAGAGAAAAGATGAGAGGAAAAATTGGAAGAGGGAAACAGGAGAGAAATGTGAAGAAAAGAGACAAAAGGAAGAGAAATCGGGAGAAAAGTCAAGAAAAAAAGGAGAGGGGAAATAAGGAGGGGATAGGAGAGATGGGGAGAAAAGAGCGTCAACAATGGCTCATGAAACAAGAGGAGAAAAGACAGGTGAGGAGGAGGAGGAGAAACAGCGCTGTGGCCGAGGAGTCTCCACAGCGGTGAGACAATGTCACGTTACTGATTAAAGCTCTTCAGAAAACACTAAAAATTAATATCATAAGCACACACAGAGTGGCCATTAGGGTGCTGTAATGTGACTCCGGAGAGACATGATGGATGTCCAGCGGCTCGAGGGCTTATCTGCACACAGCCTGTTATTAGGCCAGCGCTGGAGGCAGAGCAATGGAAAGATGGCTTTTTATTAGTGTAACATCCACTCCTGCCGTCGCTAACGGCTTCACAGTTGGCAAAACTCAAAATATCCCAGGTAATCCATTACATCCAATTTTTTAAGCTAATAAATGTAGCATTTAAACAAGCAGGACTTTATATTTATATATATATATTTATATTGTACACATACATATTGTAACAATATCATCAACTTAAATAGTTTTAGTAGTGAAAACTAGCTAGCTTTAACTAGCTAATTCAATAAATGCTAATTTTTAACAATTCTTTGATAGCGTTAGCATAGCATAGCACTTGCTGAAAGATTTTACAGCTCTCCTAAACATTGAACACTATTAAATCCCCCACTTAACATTAAATTTGCGCACACACAAAAAATCAATTAGAAATCAATTTAAGTTTGAGTTCAATTTAAGTTTGCTTAAATTAAAAGAAACAAGTTCATAAAACTCAAAACAATGAAAGAATTCAGATTACTTAAAATGTGTCCTTTTGTGGACTCCTAATAAAAATTACTCATTTTAAAACCAACTGTTTAATTTGAGTTGGCTCTACTTAAACTACCGTGTTTTCCTGCATACAACCCGCGGGTTATACCAGATTTTACAAACCCCACGGGGGGTGCGAGTTATATAAGGGTGCGGGATATATTACACATTTTTTTGCGAGGGTTGTTGTCTCTGGCACTTGTACTGTCACTCTGACAGCTGGCGCTGATTGGCTGTCTGACCTGTCAATCATGCAGGAAGCTGTGATTGGCTGTGCTGCATGAGGGCGGGCTCTTCTCATCTCATCCGATGATCAACACCTGTAGAATCACTTCTTAAGGGACGAGCTGCTCTTTCTTTTTCTTCTGATTCTGACTTGTGTTTGTTTCTTATTGTGTGATTTTCGCGCACAAGCACTGTGTACGAGCTGAACAGTTATGATAATTGACGTCATGCGAGCAACATTCTACATTCGAAATGTGAACTTACACAAAAAAGTTCATCAATCTATGGGTGCGGGTTATATAAAGGTGCGGGCTATATAAAGGTGCAGGTTATGTCGACGTGTTTTTCCCCCACAAAACCCACAAAACCCGGGGAAATGGTAATTAATTATTTTGAGGATTAGGGTTTGCTCAAAGAGAGAGAGAAAAAAGGGGTGGGGGTTTATGTGCGCAATCAAACTAGAGTATTTTGGTGCGAATTTAACTTTTACACCAATCCAGTCAAAGTCAAATCCAGTTGTTTGTATTGTATTTAGTCTATACAACAGTGGTTATTTTAATATGGTAAAAAAACAAGTCTTTTTTGGGGGGCTTTTGTACCCATCTGGACCTGAAGTAAAATCAGTTGAGAAACATTTTTTCCATAAGCCCGTCTCATTGGCTCTGCTTTTCCTTCTTGATCAAAGCGTGAGTCATATCAGATCGTCTCCTAAACTCAAGCCATTTCCCTGTGAAACACTTTTTATGTATGGCTTTCACATTCTCAAACATAGATTTACTCCCTGGCTTTGCTCTCTCCCCCTTTGACAGCGCTATTGCGTTCTCCTCCTTTTTATCTTCTCACATTTTAGGAGAATGAATTGCCCATCGCTGTCACCGGGCTCTGGCCGAGAATTCATTTTTGTGGGTCAAGTGTTTCAGAATGTCATCTCTGACAGGAACCATCCAACACGATGAATACAGGGACAGACCTTGGCTCGCCTCATCCTCCCATCACAGAATACACAAACACAAGGCCTCTGCCACTAAGATGTCCACTCGATGGTGGGAAGCATGCAGAAAATAACCACAATAAAATACCACAAAGCAGGGAGAATTTATATGTAGAGAACGACTGACATATTTCGACCTTGCCTTTGTGTAGCTGCCAATGAGGCTGTGCGTTGTGAAGAAGCGTTTTAATGAAAAAAATCCCTCCAAGCTCCTTTTTTGATTTAGATTTTTTTAATAGTGCTGCATTGATCCGAAATGGGTAACAAGGTCTTGACTGTCAATTAGTGAGGTTGACTGGTTTAAACACACATATTGTATTATTGCAATCGTGTGTGTGTGTGTGTTGTGTTGTGTGTGTGTGTTTGTTAGCAGTGCCTAAAACCAAGATGCATGCCAGTGGCAAATTATGATGACTTGTATATTGGTTATTGGGTGAATGTCTATCTTCAGTTTTATTTTTATTTACCTTGTTTCTAAATGGTTTAGTCCGGGGGGGGCTTGGCCTTTTTACGATGGCCTCTCAGAGCTGTGAGAAAAAAAAAGGGTGAGCGTGACTTTCAGTTTGGGTCAATTTCCGAACGTTTGTTTGTGTATTCCTTTTGTTTGGAACGGTGTAATTGTCAGTCATTTTTGATGTTCTCTGTCGATCTCGTTATACCCCATTGGAAGACCGAGCAAGCTGGAAGGATTGGAAGGATTGTCTTTGTTTTTTTTGGCACTTTTTGGGAATAAACACAATTGTGAGATCACGTCGCTTCATTTTTACACCTCCATCCACGGGTACATTCAGAGAAAGGGTGCTGCTGTGGTCCAAAACCAATCTGAGGCCCCTCGTCTCTGTTACAGTACCTAAAACTTAGGAAGTGCAAATGTAACAAGGTCTTGACTGTCAGTTAGTGAGGGTGACTGGTTTAAACACATTTGTTGCATTATTGCAATCATGTATACAGTGTGTGTGTGTGCACGCGTGTGTGTTAGCAGTGCCTAAAACAGAGATGCATGCTTAGAATCATGCCAGTGGCAAAGTGGCTCTGATGATGGTTTTTATCATCCGCAGAACCGAAGCCCAAAACCTACCTAAAACTTCTTAAAACTTCATTTAGGAAGTGCGGATGTCGCTGTTTTTGATGTCTCTGCTCCTCTGCTTTATCCCCTTGGCGCTGGTAATGAAGCTGAGGCTATGTGACAGAATTCAGCAATTGCATCGGGCGTAGTGTCGCTTTAGACATAGCACGGCGTCGCTAATGGAGAACGCTCTGCTGGAACACGGTTGGCTCTGTGAGGAAGCAGACGCGCAGCCAACAGGAGGCTGGGGGGCTTCTGAGGGGCTACGCGCTCTCTAATGCGATCGGACTGTAACGGACAATCTATTTACAGGGTGCTCTGGGGAACTAATAAACAAATGTTGAGTAATTTCAGCCAGCAGTAATTACCCTTGCAGCTGACAAGGAGAGTGTGATCGTTTCTCCTTCACCCCGCACCCTGAGCAGGAGGCTGAGGTCCCAGGCAGCGAAACGCACACATGGATCTGTGCCAAAACCAGTCCTGCAAGATCACTTGACTCACCACAGCCGGGGAACAACCAGAGCCCGAGATGCGGGCGGGGGCTTTGTGCGGAGAATGTGAACAGCACAGCAGTATTAGCTTGAATGCCTATTTTTCCGTGATTATATAAATATTAATGAATCAAGTGGGCTGTTTCCGGCTGTCCTGAAATGACCATTAGGGCTGGACAACATGACATTATTTAAATATTTATAGCCTATATCTCATTTGTACTGTGTGAAAAAAAACTAAAGCATGATATATATATATTTATATATATATAAAACATGTATATTAAAAAAAATATATATATATATATATATATATATATAGACATGCTTTCAAAAATAAATTATTGGCTTTTACATTGCCACAACAAATTAAAGTTGTATCTAATATTTTGCCTAGTGTTTCATGCCTAGAATAATATTATTTATTTAAAATACAGCACCGTGCAACCTAATTTTCAGATTTATTACAATTTTCTTTTCTTGAGCATATGTAAAAATGCAATGGGGTGTGATATTGGCCATATAATTGTTTTTTCACTAAACATATTGTTTTTTGTTATATCTATTACTGTTAAAATATAAATGTAGTCAATTTCTTAGATATAAATACATACATACTGATGGATGGATGGATGGATGGATGGATGGATGGATAGATAATTTCTGAGTCGGACAGTCCGTCTCTAAGCAAATGAATTTGCAGCTTGTTTATGCCACATGTGCGCATGGCAGGGGTGAGAAAGAATTAGGAAATTAGTTTAATGATGCGCCTTTCGGAAACGTAATGCACATTTAAATCCCAGACATGAATATGCTCAGTTTGGTCCAGCCCTAAAAAGCATTTGCAGCAATGATGTACAGCATTATTAATTCCAGCCGGACTCTTTGCCGTTCACCTCTGTCTGCTGTGGAGGTGTTCGCGGGCCGGCGGCGTCTTCATCCCCACAGCTCACATCTTCATCCCGGCCGCCATTCGCTCAGGCTGCCAAATAGATTTTTATGCAAATTCCCCTCTATCGATTGCAGCGCCTCTCATTGACGGACTGGGGGTTTGTGGAAAGCAGAAGTAATTAGATTATGTGATAATGATTACAGCGTAAACATTGGTGGATAAAACCGGTTACATGTATCTGTAGGGCAATCTGGCACAAACAATAAAGCATCTGAAATCCATGAAAATGTTTTCCGCACTTCTCTCTCTCGTTTTCCCCCGACGGTTTTTTTCTCTCCTCCCTGTACTGAATAATAAGTGCTGGATGGCGTGACAGGCCAATATGATCCGCTGACAGACGGGCAGAGGGGTCCGCGAACGCCTCCCTCTCAGACAGGCAGATGTCGTGCGTCCCCGTGCGGAGCGAGCCGGGGGAGAGCGGGCGGCTGCTCAAATGAGGAGGTGGGAACTTGAGCCCTCCTCGGGGGGTTGAGTGGTCATTTGATGTCCGGCACAAGGGCAGCGTGTGATGGAGAACGAGCCGGATGTAGAGAAAGGCAGAGCTCGCAGTCTGCTGTGAAACTGGGCTGGCAGGAGGGCAAGAAGGACGGGGGGCACAGACAGACTTCAGTGCGTGTTTGGGCTTGTTTTATTTATTTATCTACTTTCGGGCTTTTTTTATTCTGACAGCAACGCACACGAGTGAATTCACTCTTTCAGACTGTTTAATGCTAAAGGCTCCTCGGAAAGAGATCCCTTCATAATATATAGCTATTATATCCCCTTTATTATGTTTGAAAAAAATGTAATATTAAACAGTAGTTTTTTTAACCAATGTAAGATATTTTCAACCCAATTCTAATCTGCGTGTATTAGGTTTTTCCACAATATATTGTTCTGGAGAATCTTTACAACATAAAAACAAATGCATGAAAGAAGAGGTGAAGTCTTAGACATATTTTCCCCCAACAAAACATTGTTTGGAATATTATTTTTTAAATATATTTAATCCAAACTTCTTTCTTCATAGTCCCCACGGGTCAGTAATACATTGGAAAAATATTGTAGTAACTATTTTAAACTTGTTTTGTAAATAAACAGGACATTTCAAAGTTCTCAATTATATTTATTTTATTTACAACTTCCAAAATCTAATTATGCGTTTACACTTACGCCTTTTTAAAGAGATAATTTGGGAGTCTGGATTTGCATACGTTTACATTCATGCATTTATCAGACGCTTTAATCCAAAGCGACTTGCATTGCGTTCAAGAATCACATTGACATTCTAATCAGTTCTTGCTTTCCCTGGGAATCAAACCCATGACCTTGATGTTGCAAGCGCCATTCTCTACACTTAGAGATACAGGAAAGAGTGTAGTTTCTTTATTAAAAGCTTCACATTTATATCTCTAAACCCTCTGAATAGATCGGTGATCCTCCAGGGCGGCCCCGAGACAACTTAAAATGTATTATTAATATAATTCATCAATTTTATTGCAATATAAGAAAAAATGCACAAAGCACCAGCTCTCTTGTACATATTCTTTGACTGTTTTGTTGCAGTCTGAAATGCACACTGAACGGCGGCTCAAAACGCATGCGATACGCTGAGAAACTACATCTCTCAGCGGGATGAAGAAAGCCAGTTTGTATTCGCGCAGTTGTCAAAATGTGAGTGTTTTAAAAGGATGCTCTCGTGTTTTGTAGAATTGAGGATCGGTGGTGATTTGAGCATCGGACTTTACAAACAAAGACACGGTTGCTTATTTTTCATTTGTATTTTGGTGCGTTTAATCATTCTGAATGGATCCGTATATGAGCTATATGCAGTCCTTTGGAGTCAAAATGGTTGAGAACCACTAGAATAGTCGTCCAAATGGTTTTATCACTTGATATTATGCTTAGTTTATAAACGTTCCTTTAATATAACGTGTAAAGTTGACGCCGCTCCCTTGACGTGTTTTACCATCAGCTTTTTTGGAAGTTTGTCGAGACCTCCTGGTCGAGAACCACTGCGGTGTCATTTCGTAGCACTCAACGCTTCTGTGTTTGTTAAGTAGGAGGAAACAGAATTTGTGTGAATATCCGCTCAAACCTTGCTGCTAAATGCCACCGTTGACCTTTTTCCATGACGGATGACGCCACGAGTGATGCCGCGGTCTTTAATTTCCTGCGAGGGCCCAGATGAGCGGAAGGCCAGCTTGGAGAAAGAGGATGGTCACCGTACGGCTTTCCGTCTGTAATTAATAGCCAGTGATGGGAGGTGCGGTCCTCCGATGCCCGTATGAAAGCCGCTCGTCTCCCTCACGGCCCAGCTCATGGTCAGCAGACGTCAGGCTACATTAACTGCCTGCGCTGCTGCTGTTTCAAAGAAAAGGGCGAGAGAAGAGAAGGAGACTCGTGAAGGTGCTTGATCCCTTGGAGCTTATGTGCATGAGACGGTAGCTGTGTACCTTTCATCTTAGCAGAGATTTGGAGAGGGTTCACACCACAGAGGCTCCTTAATTCTCACTAATTCATTTGCGCTCCAGATTCGCTTGGCGGCGGATAACCTGAGAATGATAATGAAGGGAAGAGAGTTTGGGCAGAGTCCCCTGTCTTTGAATGTGCCTGGAATGGATCGAGGGAATCTTTCTCTTTGAATCTTTGCAAGGAGAAACGAATCTTATTAGTATCTGTCATCAGATGTTTTAAAGGCATAGTTCACCTAAAAAAGACCAAAAAAAGACCGTAAATGTACTTACCTTTATAATCCCAATACAAAATAGTATCAAGCTCCAAAATGACAAACAGAAGCAGTCCATAGGACTCTTATGAAGCTTTTCTCCATTGCTCTCTGATGTCAGTCATTTCAGTTTCAATTATTAATATTATTAACATCTTAAATGGTGGATCATTTATATCATCAACATATATTGTCATATCGCCCAGCCCTAAAATAGATGTTAAAGCAGTAAGGCAAAACAATACAGACAAAACTATTGGGGGCTTTTTCTTCTTGTTTTTTTTTTCTTTTTTCTATGCATTGGTGCATTTTTAGATTTTGGGCTGTTTGCTCCATAATTTGTCTTTTTTTCCTTTCTTTTTTTTTTGACTAGTGAAAAAAAAAGCAATATACAAATTCAAGTGTTTATATTATTATCTCTTTAAAGGCCATTTTCTGAAAAGTTTTTTCATCCACACTGAGCGAGAAATTACATACACCAAACTTTGCAATTTTATTCTATTAAGTCAATTATACTATTAATGTGTATTTTATTAAAAAAAACTAATTTTATTTACTGTTAATGTATCATTCATTTTATTGAAAAAATATGGTGATTCTTTTTTGTCTCACAGCATTCTCAGATTTATGGAGCGATTAAAATTAGATTAAATCCCCTCTGTAAAACATTGATATCTCTAATATGTCAACAAAATGAAACCATTTCGAACCTGGCTTTATGCAATGTTCAGATTTCTGTTCTGTAAAATGCATGCTTAATTAGACAGTAACTCATTTGCATATTTAAAAATTACATTTCAGAAAGTTTTAATACAAAAAAATATATTCGTATTCACCTGTAATGTATTGCTATAATAGAGGAAAAAAAATATTTTTTTTTGTTTTAGGAATTGTATTAGTAGAAATTAATAAAACGAAAAGTTTGCTTAATTTAAGTAGTCAGAACTCAGATAAACTTATTTTTAACTTAAGTAGATTTACATTTTTAAGTAATTGCAATTGAATTAAATTAAGTTTATCTAACTTAAAATAAAAGGTGATCAGCACATTTTATTTTGTTTCAATAACTTTTACTTTTCTGGGTAACTTTTTTCAACTATGCATGAAGTTTATTTAGCGTACTTAACTTTAAATAGGCGAGGAAACCCATTGCCTTAAAATTAAGTCAACGGATCACTTTTATAGTGTATGAGTTTCTGTAAAGCTCCCTTATAACTATATACATTGTGAAAAGTGCTATAAAAATACATTTGATTTGACTATATTCCAAGTCTTATGAAGAACAAACAGAATTTTTTGTCAGCAATCTGATAACCTCGTAATCTTCCCCTTTGCCGAAGCTCTGAAGAACCAGGTTTAACATAATTCATTCACAAGACTTGCTGTAAGTTACATAAACTCTTTTTACAGAATTGATCTGTTATTTTAGGAGCATGACCGATGTAAACTGTTGCTATGTGAAGAACAAATGGGAAGAGTCTCCTGTTGTATTCTACAGAAGATGAAAAAACCAGCATACGTTGAAAGAAGGCGGAAGAATTTCCATTTTATGTTGAACTGTACCTTTAAACATTCACGCGTTTGCATGTTCAGGTTTTTCCTGCTCCCGTGTGAATATAAAGCTGTGGGTGAGCTCGCGCGGTAGCAGCTGTGGTCAAACAATTACGTCCGCCGATGTTGAGGCATGGAAAGCGATCCGTTCAAATGCTGATCACCATTTCACAATCAGATTCTGCAATGAATATTTATCACTCCAGAGCTGTAGGAATTCTCAATCAATAGATTTTACCCACTAGCAGAAAGAGCTTCTTCTTCCGTCTCTCTCTGCTAACACCAACCTACACAAATGTGGTACATTATCATCAGAGATGAGCAGCACCGTATTTACATTTATGGATTGAAATGCTGCATTTTTTTCCAGCCACACTGGAGTGAGTTGGTTTATTCCGAATGCTCTCAGTTGTGAACGGGATATACAGCGGAAACAAATGTTTTTAAGTTCACAACAGGCCATGAAAGTGCTCTCAAACCCCCTGAACTCATGGGCCTGGATATCACTGCAATCTGACCTAAGATTTAAACAGAAACTTTGTCAATTTATGGCGGTTTTACAAGAAACCGCCATAAATCGACAGCAGCAGCACTTTTAACATGCAATTGAAATGTCTAGCGCTAACATTTGTCAGTGACCTTTGTTCTTAGCAGATGTGGCTAACAGTTGCTGCTTCTCTGCTTTTTTGGAAGTAGAAAATTCAGCTAGAGTTTTTGCATTTGTTATTTGTTTTCTGTTGCAAAGTGTCTCTAAATAGCAAAAATAATGACCTTGAATAAAGGTCAAGTAAACCTAAAAATTCCTAGTGCGATTATAAGCCATGACTGAGGCTACAGTACGTTTAAAATAGCATATTATTTCTGCAATATATAGCTTTGGACAGGATGCAAAATGTCAAAATAGTACCTGTGCATTTACTATGCAATATTCAAGAATTATTAAACTCGTATTCCATTCCAAACAGACAAAAAAACATTTACATTTTGAGGTTGATATATTGTCGTCGTCATTATTATTATCCTTGATGTTTTCTCCATGCAACATATGTAGAGGTCAAAGTATGAATTTATATCAGAGGCATATCCAATAAAGTGGCGGATCCAATTCCAGCTGTACAAATGAAGCCCCGCGTCCTCCTAAATAAGCTCAAGGAGGCAGAAGCTGGTTCATTTCGCTCTCCAGGCACTCCGGTTATGAAATGATGTTGACTTATATACTTTAAACTATTAAACTAATTCCCTGAAGCTCTTGCTGTTCGTCCGCCAGTTTGGCAACGCGCTGCTGCAGAACTAAGGCAGATCAATGAGGTGTAATGACTCTCCAATCTCCATCAATACTCAATTAATGAAACGGATGGAGAAAATATCAACATGCTGCCAGCCAGCCAGCGCTGCTCCAGAACTGTGAGTAATGATTACTCAGGAAGCACTTTACAGCCGGAGAATCCCGGCAGAGCTCTGGACACCGGCTCCTGGGAGGCTTGACCATAAACGGGAGATTCGGCACAGATTTACAGCTTGGAGAGCCGCTGAAAAGCTTCACTCGCTCAAATAGAAGCGAGTCTAATTTGTAGCTCTGCTGGGAGACTTTTAAAAGAGAAGTTTTCTCCCTTTACAGAAAAGCATTTATGGGGTGCATGAGGGTCAAATCATGATCATGACAATTAGGTAATGTTAGAGGCAGTAAAAAAGATTAACATTCTTTCATTACAATAACTTAGTGCAATAGTGCAATAACTATTCAGTGCAATAACAATAGGCTACTTGACGAGTCAGTGGTGATCCTGACACAAAACCAGCATTACTGGAAACAACGATAACCAGTAAACGAGTCAGACGTTGATTCAATAGCTGCTCTGTTCAATTCGACGATTGAATCAAACTGGTAATTCGTTTCTTAACTACTCATTGAAGGATCGATTGATTGATTGATTGTTTCTCACTGATTGTGCTTATATTTTCTGATTTAGTAAAAGAGCTGGCTAAGAGTCATTAGTTCGGGAATCTACTCTAATGTTTTAATTCAGTAGAAAGAATTGGCTCATACAAGTCATTTATTTGAGAATCTGTCTACACCGATTGCGCTTACATTTTTTTATTCAGTATTTTTTAAACCGCACATACAATTTATTCCTTCAGTAATCAGACTACATGGTCACAGCTACACTTCCCAAAAGCACAAACCTGTCTATAAGAGAGTCCATTGCTTTCAGTAGTTTCTGTGATCTAGCTTCTGATGCTTTTTGAAAAGACTACAGGTTCTGATTCAATCCATGTCTGGGTCAAATATGGACAAACTCAACCATTGGTTTTAAAACCTTTAGGCTGGGTTTATCCATAGTGCACTGTAAAAAGAAAATCCTAATTTTACAGTAAATAACTCTGTTTTTACTCTTATTTTTTTGTAAATCTAAATTGTTTAAAACTATGTAAAATTACAATAAATATCAGTAAATTAACAACTTGACTGTTATTTTAAAGATTATATCATTAATGACAAATTACAGTAATTCTTTTTTTTATACAGAAAATTACTGTATTATTTATACAGTATTTTTCTATTTTTATACATTACGTACAAATTCATGTAAAATTACAACCAATATATGTAATAATTAACAACTTGACCATTATTTTAAGGATTATATCATTAATGACAAATTACAGTAATTCTTTTTTTTTATACAGAAAATTACTGTATTGTTTATACAGTATTTTTCTATTTTTATACATTACGTACAAATTCATGTAAAATTACAATAAATATCAGTAAATTAACAACTTGACTGTTATTTTAAGGATTATATCATTAATGACAAATTACAGTAATTATTTTTTTATACAGAAAATTACTGTATTATTTATACAGTATTTTTCTATTTTTATACATTACGTACAAATTCATGTAAAATTACAACCAATATATGTAATAATTAACAACTTGACCATTATTTTAAGGATTATATCATTAATGACAAATTACAGTAATTCTTTTTTTTTATACAGAAAATTACTGTATTGTTTATACAGTATTTTTCTATTTTTATACATTACGTACAAATTCATGTAAAATTACAATAAATATCAGTAAATTAACAACTTGACTGTTATTTTAAGGATTATATCATTAATGACAAATTACAGTAATTATTTTTTTATACAGAAAATTACTGTATTATTTATACAGTATTTTTCTATTTTTATACATTACGTACAAATTCATGTAAAATTACAACCAATATATGTAATAATTAACAACTTGACCATTATTTTAAGGATTATATCATTAATGACAAATTACAGTAATTTCCAGTTTTAATACAGGAAAATTACCTTATCTTTTCTGTTTTCATTCAATACATACAAATCCATGTAAAATAACAGTGTTTATCCGTAGAACTCTTAGCGATATCATTTAATTAAAGGTGTTTGACTGTAATAATTGAGTAAATACCTGTAAAATAAGAGTGTTTATCCATATAACTGTTAACACTGTCATTTAATTGAAGGTTTTTGATCATAATAATCTAAGAAAGATCCATAAAATAACAGTCTTACACTGTAAAAAAAATATCATAAAAAACGGTAAATGACTGGCAGCTACAGGGCTGCCAAACAAAAACCATAAAAAAAAGGTAAAATATTTTACTTTAAACACGGGGAAAATCTGTAAAATAACATATTTTTTCACTAAAAATTTTAATGAAAATTTCTGTAAAATTATTGTTTTTGCACTTTATTTGAATTAAGATATTTTACTTTAATTTTATGGTTTTTGTTTGGCAGCCGTAGCTGCCAGTCATTTACCGTTTTTTAACGAGATTTTTTTTTACAGTGTGGGTCAAAACAACCCAGCCTTTTTTAGAGTGCTATAACTGGCTTTGACTTGCATTGCATTCAAGATGCAGATTGAAATTCTAATCAGTTCTTGCTTTCCCTGGGAATCAAACCCATGACCTCTGTGTTGCAAGCGCCACGCTCTTGAACTACAGCAACATTTAACAACATGGTCAAAATGCATGTTTTGATAAAGAAGCGAATCACTTGTATCGGACCACTAACTGGTTGCGTTGAGTTTGTTTTTGCAAACTTTGTCATTTCGTCATTATTTCGCAGTGTACTGCGGTTTTATTGCATCATATTGAATGCAATCTGAGAACTCGTATTATAAATTGCTGGTAAACAATTAAAAAAGCTCCACGTGAATGTTTTAATATTGCTTTTTCAACAAAGGCTGTTGTAAATGGCGGTCCGAAATACGTGTGACCCGAAGTGGCTCGCTCAGCGAAACGGCGTAGGAAAGTGAAAGTGTAGCCGGCCCGCTGTATGACTGTATAAACATAACAGGTTGTGAATGAATCAGAGGTCATCGCCTGTCTGCTGGTTAATACATAATTTATGTCTCAGCATTGCTTCATTACAGAGCATCAGAGAAATCAATGGCCCAGCGGGGGGGCTATCACAGAGTACACAAGAGCGCGCGCGCACTCGCACAGAAATCTCGCACCTTGAGCTGTAACTCTCTGCCTGCGCGCTGACACTCTGACAGCCGGGAGAATAAATCCCCTCCTTTATTCGCCACAGAATTCAGCGCACAAGTGGCTGTAATCAATAAACACACAGCCGAGCGGAGTGATTTACGCGGCCCGTGTTTCACGCACAAAGAAAAGCTCAGTTCCCCCTCAGGCAGGCGCCGTAATGGAGGCCTTTCAATCTTAATGGACGGCTACGATTGTCATGCTTGTTGTAGCAGTATTCAAAAGCGCCATCCGATCAGCCTGCAGGACAGCGCAGAGCCGACAGATGATTAGGTACTGCAAACGAGCCTTATCGCCGAGGGAAATTGATGACTCAATCCGAGGGAAGATGGACGACTTCATTTGTGTCATATAAAGAGCTGTATCGCTCATAACGGAGTTATGATTGAGCTTTAAGGGAAGCGTTCATAATGACATTACATCCAGATATGCCTCTCCTCTTCATCTGGCATCCATCCATGCGTGTGTGTGTGTGTGTGAGAGAGAGAGAGAGCTGGTGGGAGGCAGAGAGAGAGAAATAAATGGGTATGGCTTTTTCTTGGCATATGAGAATTACTGGAGATCTCAGCTGAAGGAACATTGTCTCAGCATAGAGCTGTAACATTAACCTGAAATGTTTGAGCTCATGTTGAGACTGAAGACTGTCTTGGTAATTGTTGACATCACGCATGAAACTCTAGAAGGAATCATGAGGTTTCTGGGTTTTTTTGCTCAAAGTCTCAGTTTTCTCTCCATTCAATCTAATCTAGAGATTCTCAACTGGTTTTGCATCAGGATCCAGGTTTAAAGTGGTTCACAGTACTCAAAACTGTTTTCAGAATTAAACAAAAATGCATTTACATTTACTTTGCTATCATATTTATCACACAAAACATTAGCTGTATATAAAATACGCATCCTATATATATATATACAAGATAAGATATACCTTTATTCGTCCCACAATTATACAATAATAGAAATAGAAATAATATACAGCATAATATATATATTATACAGCATATACAAAACAAAAACAAAAAGTATATCAAAGATTACAGAGTAGTGATTGCATATTATTGCAGTAAAAATATATACACACACACTGTAAATAGTGTTGTAAAAAAAAGTTAAAACAGCTCTTTAAATGATCTAAAAAAACATTTTGCACTATAATAACCTTTTGTGCACTGGGTGGGTCTCATGGATTTGAAAGATTCGTCATGAAACCATCGATGCCAATAAATAACCTTTATTTTTAAAAGTGTATTGCAGTCTTTCTACCTCTATTTTAATTCTGTGTTTTATTTGCGGTTTCTTTGTAATTCACTGTGAAACTTGCAATTTCTGAGTGAAAGTTGTTCTTACACCATTTGTGTGTATATATATGTGTGTGTGTGTGTGTGTGTAGATGCATGGATAAAAATATATATTAGCATTTAGCATTGTTTATGTTTTTGTGTTGGCTGTTGCTGCTGTCCGTGACCCTCAGAACATCTGTGACCCACCGCTTGAGAACCACTGGTTTGGAGGAAACAATTGAGATATTAAAAAGATCTCAATTGAGATTTTTTCTTCATATCTTATAGGAGAAATAGAGCAAGTACAAACGAGCCAGAGATGGAGGAAAGTGAATCGGCGAGGGAACAAAGAGAAAACACTCGAGGCGATCGTTCCTGGCAGAGAGCTGGCAGCTCCTCTGCTTTCTTTCCTGGTTTTTCTTTTTTCTTTTTCTTCTGTAATTTTAAAATGTTTCCCTCCACCTCCAGCAAAGTGCAATAACAGTGTACAGATTGCTTATGTCATCACATTTTGACAAACCTCCCAATCCAATTTGACCTTCATTTTCACCCATCTGCTTCCCCTTTATTTCACTGTTCCAGCACTCTTTCCATTTCTCCAGATTTCCCTTCCTGTCATTCCATTTTAATTTCTCCTCCTGTTGTCAGTAAACCTGTATCATAACCTCTCATGTTTTAGAGTTTGAGATCTGCAGACGGAACATGAACACCCAGTCGACGGGTTTCAAACGCTCTTCTTTGACTAACGGGTCGAACTGTTGACATTCATGTTTCTTGTGTTGAGGCCAAAATGCTGCTGTTTTATCACTTCATTTCAACCATCTCAATTTCAACCTTATGTGACTTGCATCTAGTGTCTGTTTGGACTCTTAAAAATGTATTTGATTGAAAATTATCCTTAAGATTTGTTTGCTCTGTAATCAATGACGTGTTTTCTGAATTGCAGGTGTATTTCTGATGGCAAACTGTGAATTTAGCTTCAATCGACACACAGGATCAGCTCTGTTATAAAACCATTGACATGATTTTTTGGCTAACGTGATGAATCTGCAAAAGGTAAGTAGTGTTAGTGTAAGGCACTATCAAACATACCTTGTCTTGACGTTGCATTCGTGTATAAAGTGTTATTGTTTAATTAGTTCAATAATGCTTTCTTAACAACTGGAAAAAGACATAAGTGCTTTAAACAGACCTTTATTGGACATTAAATTGCATTATTATTAAGAGTTCATTCAATTCTTAACCAATACATTAATTACATACAAATACTCATAAGATCACGTTGTTAAAATATATCACTAAGGATTAGGGGTCGGTTTAGCGGGAAAAATATACAGTTTGTACGGTGTAAAACTATTCTGTGTCCCTCTAAAACATGGAAACCTTGTGTGTGCGAGTGTGCGTGTGTGTGTGTGTGTGTGCGAGTGTACGTGTGTGTGTGTGTGTGCGAGTGTGCGAGTGTGTGTGTGTGTTTAACTGGATATAAATGCAAATAATGCCTAATAAAGATCTGTTTAAAGCACCCATTTTCACCCATTTTCTGTGACCTAATCTAAAGTGAGAACTATTTACTGTTAATAAGTTGTTAACAAAGCATTATCTAACCCTTTACATATGAGATAATTTAACAATAATACTTTTTTAATAATAAACAAAATTATTACAATGAATGAATAACTCACTATTTTTAAATAGTTTATAAACTGTACTTAATACATGAATAGACTATTAATTAGATATAAGTAAAAGAATGTGCAAGTGATCTCTTAGTACTTTATTAGAAGAAGAAGAATTGTTACATTTATATAGCACTTTTCCAGAGCTCAAAGCGCTTCACATAGCAGGGGGGGAATCTCCTCAACCACCACCAATTATTATTACAATGCACACTGCTCAAATAATTAAGGGGGGAGCTCTTAATCATCACAGAATAACATAAAGTCAAACTTCATGGATCTTAATCTGTCCAGTTATGAAGCAGAAGTGATTGTGAATCAGTTTCTCCTGCTTTGAAAGTGAAGCAGATGCTCTGGAGAGGAAACAGCAACACAAAACACAAAAAGAGAGTGATTGTGCAGGTGGTGCCAGAGACAATTGTTCCCGACTGATTTGTCTTTAGTTTTGTGTTTTGTCAGGGTTCTTGTCTCTGTCTGCATCACGAGGCAGTTCTGCTCCTCCAGGAGGATCATGCATACGAGCGTCACAAGCAGGTTTGATAGGACGTCTTCTAGTGGGACCGGCAGCTCATTTGGCATTTGCCAGAGAACACCAGAATAGCAAGTCTGTATCTGGCCCTGTTATCTTCATGGATGAGAGCAGGTTCACACTGAGCACATGTGACAGACACAAAAGAGTCTGGAGATGCCGTGAGGAACATGAAGCTGCGTGAAACATCATCCAGCATGACTGGTTTGGTGGTGGGTTAGTAATGGTCTGGGGAGGAACATCCTTGGAGGGTTTAATGTTGACCTTCATCTGCTAGCCAATGGTTTTTACTCTGATTTGTGGTGTGATTTTGAATCCTCAGTGTGTTGAAGATTTTGGTTTCCATTGACTGTTGTCATAAATATTAATTAACAAATCTTCAGCTAGTTGCCAAACAACATTTCAAATTTACTAAAACTTTAAATGAAATATAAAAATAAAATCTAATTCAAGATGAAAGAAAAACAAAACGAAAGAACTGCCAGAGACACACACACACACACATACAGTTAATTGTAAAATTACTCATATATGAGCTTTCATTTGAGTAAGGATGTTAGGATGTTCGGATACGCAGTTGCCTTTGTAGAATGTAAACAGCAAGGCAGCTCACAATAGGTTTGAGACTGTCCAAATGTATTTAATATTTCTCTTCATAAATTGTCCTTTTAAGTGCTTCTACATTAGCCCAGGTTTGCTGCGAGTCAATCACAATCATTCATCTGAGGCAGCGATATCTGATTTCCATGTGTGATAAACAGAGCAGCGTGAGAAAACGAGAGACGCCTGTTTGCGCTGCAGTCGTTGAGAGAAACACTCACCGGGGGAGATCGAGACTGACATTTACCTGCGATTCCTCCAGTCGAGCCTGAAATGACAGAGCGCGTAATATGCTCAGGCCCTCAAAAAATGCCACTTCAAATCTGGAATCAATTTGCATTTCCCCCGAGCCCGGATAACACAGCCCTGTCAGAGGAGGATTTAGATCCGCCATCAATAATGATGTTACGGGAGAGGTTTGCTGAGGGGAGAGGGATCAAATTGAAAGACTGATGCTATATGTTTCAAATGATTGCCCTGTGAGCCGTGTGTTTGTGTGTGTGCGGTTATTGCACGCGTTAGCGTAGCACACCCTATTAGCTCCTCTTGTTCTTTGCTCCAGGTTAAGACTGGCAGGAAAAGATGCATTAGAACGAAGAGATGAACATGTCAGCTATTGTATTTGAACAGCCGGACACTTTTGCAGAGGCTTTCCTAGCTAACAAAATACACTCTAAGCAAACATTCCCATTCAGGAAAAAAAACTTATTTCTGAACGTTTTTTCATTATGGAAACGGTAGTGAAAAAAGTAGTAACATTTAAAAAAACTGTGGTTAGAGAACATTGTTAAAGACCAGATAAAGATCATGGTTCATAAAGGCCCTGATGTACTTCAAGAGAAATCAAAGACTGAACAGAATCAGGCTGAAACGAAGTTCGTTTGGAGTTCGAAACATGTTTAATGTCGATTATCACATTATTGTATGTATGCGTATGATTACATTTGATATCGCTTGTTTCTGCTTCTTTTTCCCCTGTGTTTTGATCAGGAGATTCTGTGCTCTTTCAGAAGTTGTGCAATGGCGCCCCCTACCGTATAACAGTGAAAACACGGAAAGTCGGAAATTTCCATCAATGGCGGGTAAACCGTTAAAAACGTTACGGGAAAATTCCCTTTTATCATTTTGCAATGATTATGGTAGTGTTATTTCTCAGAACATTCTTAGAAAAGTAGTAACATTTAAAAAATGTTAGGCTACTAAACCTTTAAGGTACAAGTGTTCCATGAATGACTCGTTATTAAAGACCAGATAGTTTGGAATGAACGTTCTGTTAACGTTGCTGGAAGAACGTTTGTTCACAAAGGCCCTGATATACTACAAGAGAAATAAAGACCGAACTGCTGTGATGTCATTTCGAACAAAATCAGGCTGAAACTGGAAGTTCGACAGCTTGCCAAAGCTCTCTGGAAAAGTTTGCTTAACCTTTGTACTCCCATTGGTCCGTGGTGATTATATAATGGGTAGGTATTAAGAAGAAAGCATGCAGCACATACAGTAGAACCCCGACTTACGAAACACTCTACGTACGAAAAATTCAACAAACGATAAAAAGATTTCGGGTTTTTTTTTGCCCGAGTAACGACAAAATGATCGAGATGCGAAAAAACATTTCCGAGTTTTGTTTTGAAATTCGCGCTGATTTTGGTTCGGGTTGAATGAAGGCTACAGTTTGTCCGGTCAGAACAATGATGTCTCACTCAGGGAATAATCCAAAACTGGTATTTATTAAAGGTGCATAGATGTGTGGTTACGCATGATCGATAAAACCTCAACGATTGGCACTAATTCCCTGTATTTCACTCAATAAACTATATACAATCTTCAGCCGATCTCTTTTACCTTAATCATCCGTCAGCTCTCTCAGATGGAAATGTTTGGAATAGTCCATTTCGTGCTGAATGACAGGGATGGCTGGAATAGTCCATGTAAGAAGGGGAACACTTTTTACAATCCTGCTCTCCTATTGGTCAACATTGTGCCTAGTTAACATAAACCTTTTTCTAATCACTGACCATGGATGTGAAGATTGTTGCTGAAGTGAAAAGGAAGAAGAGGATGCTTTACATTGCGTTGAAAAGGGAGACTATTGAGAAGTTTGATTCTGGGATGCGTTTCATCCCATGCCTAAATGTGGTGTTTTTGTAAGGCTTGGAACAGATTAGGCAATTAACATGTAAAAGCCTGACCGACATATGAAAAGATCGACTTACGAAGCCAACCTCGGAACGTTTTAATGTCGTAAGTTGGGGTTCTACTGTATTTACATATTCATCTAAGCGTGGCTCTCAGGCGTTAGATGTTCACTAACAGCACATCTCTGCTCACGTATTTCGAACTTCATTTTACCCCAAGCAAAAAACGAGGGAGAACTTCGCCATGAGGGCCTTAACTTTGAGATAACCTTGCCAGAACGTTCTGAGAATGTTAGCTGGGTTTGTTCTTTTCCCTATTCAGTTTCTCTGAAAGCATTAAAAACAAAGTATTTGGAAAAAGACAAAGGGAACTATGTAGTTCTTTTACAACTGAATGAACTGCTCATCCCATGAAGCGTAAGCAAATTAGTACAATAAAATCATTGACTTTTATAGTTAACGATCACATTTTAGATTAGGGTTCCAGTTCTCACTATTACTATTAACTAAAACTTCTGCCAGTATAAACTCCTAATTAATGCTTATTAATAGTTATGGAGGTAGTTTTTAAGTTTAGGTATTTTGTGGGAATAGATCTGTAGAATATGATCTAGCAGAATAAGGCAATAATATGTGCTTTATAATAAATAGCCAATATCCTAGAACATTTATATTTATCAGACGCTTTTATGCAAAGCAACTTGCATTGCATTCAAGAAACACATTGACAGTTCTTGCTTTCCCTGGGAATCGAACCCTTGACCTTGATGTTGCAAGCATCACTCTCTACTGATGTAGAGAGTCTAACTACTCTATAAACAACTAGTTAATAGTGAGAATTGGACCCTAAACTAAAGTGCTACCTAGTGAATTATTGACTTTTAAAAAAGGTGGATAAAATAATAATGATTTTTGTTTCATTGAAAAGTATTTAAACTTTTTATTTTATTTGAGACTTGATTACCAAATTCACATATTTTCAGCATTTCTCTTCAATTTGACAACTTTAGAAAAAATGTTAACATGTCTTCTACAAAAGCAAATATCATCATTTAACATTCCTGCGCTTCAACGCCAAGGTCATGTATAATGTACACCTTGAATGCAATGCCAGTCCCTTTGGATGAAAGTGTCTGCTGGATAAAATGTGTAAATGTAGCTCAAAATCATGGTCACAGTAGGTCCGCTTTGAAAGGTTTATATGTTATCTCTAAAAATCCGTTCCACTATGGGAAAAATGAATGGGATTTTGACTTCTGGAACGTTACTGTTGCGCCTTTTAGAAAAAGAAGGGAATAAATGAATAATTAAACAGCGGGAAAACAATAACCAGAGATTTCTTTTGCTCTCTTACACCAAAGTCTATATTTGAAATGACCTACAATCAATAAGAAGTGCTAAGTATTACAGTCAATTAGGGATTTCCAAATAGTAATTAAGATATTAATAAGAATCTGCACTTTCAGAGTTTGAGCCGGAATGCTGTAACAACTTCATTTATTGTTGTAATTAAAATGTTACTTGGATATTCAAATCTTTAAAAAAAAATTAAAAAAAGATGGATAATTGCCACTGAATTAGAACAAAAAATGGTGTCACTCTGCAGATCACAAAAAAGAGGCTTTATTAAGTTATAACTTTTAAATAATGGGCCACTCTTTGGTTTCTTGACATTAATGAGGATATTTATTGCGCAGCGGCAGAGGAACAGGTATCAGCTGTTATCAGCACATCATTAGGTTCTTCCTGAGCTGCCGTTCTCGCACGCTAAAGGGGAACTACATGACACTTTGGCCACTTTGTGAAAATGTGCAGCCAATGAGGGATGATGGCATGATTATCTGGCATGTTCCATCCTATGCAGTGGGGGTCGTCGTCCTTGTGTATGTGAAGCGACAGGGAGAGAAAGCTGACCTCAAGCCATTGCTGTTTGGATGGATGTCATTGCTGGCCTCTTATCAGTGTGAGACTGGGACGATCCATCTTTTCAGGGTAAAACGAGGGAGAATTAGTTGTTGTGTGGGTTTGGTTCGGCTGGTTCGTTTAGTCAGTTAGTCCCTGCTGGTAACTACAAAAACTGTTGGCTGCTATATCCATGCTCATAATGTGATTAAGATACAGTACTGTGTTTATGTGATTAATACCCATAACCATAGTAAAATATGAGGAGTTCTCCTGCATGGACATTATGAATGTTGGAAACACTTATTAAGGAGACATTTTAGCCATGTTTATCCAAAAAACAGGCCTGTTCCACTGAGTTTCCCCTGGTTTCACAGGAAAGGCTTACGTCTAGTCCCGATTAAAAATTGACTTTTTTAACTGTAGGAAACATGCACTGATTGTTTTGTCTCAAGATGCACACCAGTAATGCGTTTAATTCTCTAAGGCATGTGTATAAAAGCTACTTAAATGTCCTAATTTATTTTATTTTATATGTATTATCTTTTTATTCTTTTAATCATTTTTAATGTTTTATTTTTATCATTCTTCTTTATGTAAAGCACTTTGAATTACCATTGTGTATGAAATGTGCTATACAAATAAACTTGCCTTGCCTTGCCTAATTGAAATTGGCCTAATCCTGGCTTAATCTGAAGCCTGTGAAACCAGGCCAGTGTGTTGTCAATGTTGTCAATAACAGTCAATTTGAAGAAAAAAAATGATACAAAGCTAAATTTGTATAGCAGTGACAATATTCCATTTTAGGAGATTTGCATATTTTTCTCTTTCCGGAAAACAGACCAAAAATGTTTATGATGACAATCTCATTGACCAGTTGAGGGGTGTGTTGAATGGGGTTAGTATACTGCT
>JAWRVZ010000317.1:97500-185000 GCA_037043235.1 Rhodeus uyekii
GTAATGTGTGCGTCTCTCTGTTTTATTCTATTTCTGTGTGTGTGTGTTTGTGTCTATCTGTGTTTTTGTCCTTCTGTGTGTGTGTGTATCTCTGTGTGTCTGTCTCTTTGAGTGTGTGTCTGTGTTTTTGTCTGTGTGTCTGTGACTGTGTCTCAGTATCTGTGTCTCTGTCTGTGTGTATGTCTCTGTGTGTGTGTGTCTCTGTGTCCGAGTGAGTTTGTGTGTTTCTGTCTCTGTCTGTGTGTATGTCTCTGTGTGTGTGTGTCTCTGTGTCCGAGTGAGTTTGCGTGTTTCTGTCTCTGTCTGTGTGTATGTCTCTGTGTGTGTGTGTCTCTGTGTCCGAGTGAGTTTGCGTGTTTCTGTCTCTGTCTGTGTGTATGTCTCTGTGTGTGTGTGTGTCTCTGTGTCCGAGTGAGTTTGTGTGTTTCTGTCTCTGTCTGTGTGTATGTCTCTGTGTGTGTGTGTCTCTGTGTCTCAATGAGTTTGTGTCTTTTTGTCTCTGTCTGTGTGTGTGTCTCTGTGTCCGAGTGAGTTTGCGTGTTTCTGTCTCTGTCTGTGTGTATGTCTCTGTGTGTGTGTCTGTGTTTTTGTCTGTGTGTCTGTGACTGTGTCTCAGTATCTGTGTCTCTGTCTGTGTGTATGTCTCTGTGTGTGTGTGTCTCTGTGTCCAAGTGAGTTTGCGTGTTTCTGTCTCTGTCTGTGTGTATGTCTCTGTGTGTGTGTGTCTCTGTGTCCGAGTGAGTTTGCGTGTTTCTGTCTCTGTCTGTGTGTATGTCTCTGTGTGTGTCTCTGTGTCCGAGTGAGTTTGCGTGTTTCTGTCTCTGTCTGTGTGTATGTCTCTGTGTGTGTGTGTCTCTGTGTCCAAGTGAGTTTGCGTGTTTCTGTCTCTGTCTGTGTGTATGTCTCTGTGTGTGTGTGTCTCTGTGTCCGAGTGAGTTTGTGTGTTTCTGTCTCTGTCTGTGTGTATGTCTCTGTGTGTGTGTGTCTCTGTGTCCGAGTGAGTTTGCGTGTTTCTGTCTCTGTCTGTGTGTATGTCTCTGTGTGTGTGTGTCTCTGTGTCCGAGTGAGTTTGTGTGTTTCTGTCTCTGTCTGTGTGTATGTCTCTGTGTGTGTGTGTCTCTGTGTCTCAATGAGTTTGTGTGTTTCTGTCTCTGTCTGTGTGTATGTCTCTGTGTGTGTGTGTCTCTGTGTCCGAGTGAGTTTGCGTGTTTCTGTCTCTGTCTGTGTGTATGTCTCTGTGTGTGTGTGTCTCTGTGTCCGAGTGAGTTTGCGTGTTTCTGTCTCTGTCTGTGTGTATGTCTCTGTGTGTGTGTGTCTCTGTGTCCAAGTGAGTTTGCGTGTTTCTGTCTCTGTCTGTGTGTATGTCTCTGTGTGTGTGTGTCTCTGTGTCCGAGTGAGTTTGTGTGTTTCTGTCTCTGTCTGTGTGTATGTCTCTGTGTGTGTGTGTCTCTGTGTCCGAGTGAGTTTGTGTGTTTCTGTCTCTGTCTGTGTGTATGTCTCTGTGTGTGTGTGTCTCTGTGTCTCAATGAGTTTGTGTCTTTTTGTCTCTGTCTGTGTGTGTGTCTCTGTGTCCGAGTGAGTTTGCGTGTTTCTGTCTCTGTCTGTGTGTATGTCTCTGTGTGTGTGTCTGTGTTTTTGTCTGTGTGTCTGTGACTGTGTCTCAGTATCTGTGTCTCTGTCTGTGTGTATGTCTCTGTGTGTGTGTGTCTCTGTGTCCAAGTGAGTTTGCGTGTTTCTGTCTCTGTCTGTGTGTATGTCTCTGTGTGTGTGTGTCTCTGTGTCCGAGTGAGTTTGTGTGTTTCTGTCTCTGTCTGTGTGTATGTCTCTGTGTGTGTGTGTCTCTGTGTCCGAGTGAGTTTGTGTGTTTCTGTCTCTGTCTGTGTGTATGTCTCTGTGTGTGTGTGTCTCTGTGTCCGAGTGAGTTTGTGTGTTTCTGTCTCTGTCTGTGTGTATGTCTCTGTGTGTGTGTGTCTCTGTGTCTCAATGAGTTTGTGTCTTTTTGTCTCTGTCTGTGTGTGTGTCTCTGTGTCCGAGTGAGTTTGCGTGTTTCTGTCTCTGTCTGTGTGTATCTCTGTGTGTGTGTGTTTCGGTGTCTGAGTGATTTTGTGTGTTTTTGTCTCTGTCTGTGTGTGTGTCTCTCTCTGTGTGTGTGTGTGTGTGTGTCTCTGTGTCTCAATGAGTTTGTGTGTTTTTGTCTCTATCTGTGTGTATGTCTCTGTGTGTGTGTGTCTCTGTGTCTCAATGAGTTTGTGTGTTTCTGTGTCTGAATGAGTTTGTGTGTTTTTGTCTATATCTGTGTGTATGTCTCTGTGTGTGTGTTTTGGTGTCTCAATGAGTTTGTGTGTTTTTTTCTCTGTCTGTGTGTGTGTGTCTCTGTCTCTCAATGAGTTTGTGTGTTTTTGTCTCTGTCTGTGTGTATGTCTGTGTGTGTGTGTGTTTCTGTGTCTCAATGAGTTTGTGTGTTTTTGTCTCTATCTGTGTGTATGTCTCTGTGTGTGTGTGTCTCTGTGTCTCAATGAGTTTGTGTGTTTCTGTGTCTGAATGAGTTTGTGTGTTTTTGTCTATATCTGTGTGTATGTCTCTGTGTGTGTGTTTTGGTGTCTCAATGAGTTTGTGTGTTTTTTTCTCTGTCTGTGTGTGTGTGTCTCTGTCTCTCAATGAGTTTGTGTGTTTTTGTCTCTGTCTGTGTGTATGTCTGTGTGTGTGTGTGTTTCTGTGTCTGAGTGAGTTTGTGTGTTTTTGTCTCTGTCTGTGTGTGTGTTTTGGTGTCTCAATGAGTTTGTGTGTTTTTTGTCTCTGTCTGTCTGTGTGTGTGTGTGTCTCTGTCTCTCAATGAGTTTGTGTGTTTTTGTCTCTGTCTGTGTGTGCGTGTGTGTCTCTGTCTGTGTCTCAATGAGTTTGTGTTTTTGTCTCTGTGTGTGTGTGTGTGTGTGTGTGTGTGTGTCTCAATGAGTTTGTGTTTTTGTCTCTGTGTGTGTGTGTGTGTCTGTTTCTCAATGAGTTTGTGTTTTTGTCTCTGTGTGTGTGTGTGTGTGTGTGTGTGTCTCAATGAGTTTGTGTTTTTGTCTCTGTGTGTGTGTGTGTGTGTGTGTGTGTGTGTCTGTGTCTCAATGAGTTTGTGTTTTTGTCTCTGTGTGTGTGTCTCTGTGTCTCAATGAGTTTGTGTTTTTGTCTCTGTCTGTGTGTATGTCTCTCTTTGTGTGTGTGTGTCTCTGTGTCTCAATAAATGTGTGTGTTTTTGTCTCTGTCTGTGTGTCTCTGTGTCTCAATGAGTTTGTGTTTTTGTGTCTGTCTGTGTGTGTGTATCTCTGTGTGTGTGTGTCTCTGTGTCTCAATGAGTTTGTGTTTTTGTCTCTGTCTGTGTGTGTATGCCTCTGTGTGTGTCTCTCTCTGTCCGATTGAGTGTGTGTGTTTTTGTGTCTGTCTGTGTGTATGTCTGTGTGTGTGTGTGTCTCTGTGTCTCAATGAGTTTGTGTTTTTGTCTCTGTCTGTGTGTATGTCTCTCTTTGTGTGTGTGTGTGGGTGTCTCTGTGTCTCAATAAATGTGTGTGTTTTTGTCTCTGTCTGTGTGTCTCTGTGTCTGAGTGAGTTTGTGTGTTTTGTCTCTGTCTGTGTGTATCTCTGTGTGTGTGTATCTCTGTGTGTGTGTGTGTCTGTGTCTCAATGAGTTTGTGTTTTTGTCTCTGTCTGTGTGTGTGTCTCGCTGTGTGTGAGTGTGGTTTTGTCTGTCTCTCTGTGTGTGTTTGGTCAGTTTGTGTTGTTGCAGAAACAGAGATTCAGACTGTCCACTTCACTTTCATCAGAATGATAATGACGGAGGCATCAAGCGGATCAGTGATATTTACAGAACTTGATTCATCTTTATTTTTCTTTATTTTATTTTCTTTATTATATTTATTTTTATATATATATATTTTTTTTTATCACATATACATTTTTTTTATTATTCTGTATGTGTGTCTCTGTTAATCTCTCTCTCTCTCTCTGTGTGTAGCTTTGATATTTAAAAACATATGTATATATCTTTTTTTTTTGTTACCCTTGATTTTTGTTTCTTTTTCAACTTTACGAACCGTACATTCATCATTATGATCAGGAAGCTGATATTGATGATCACAAAACAGGACACAATAATTGTGTAATTGTGTGCGACTTGGATAAATCTTGGACAAGTGGATCTATATTTACAAACCCCAATAACTGAAGTGTAGTTTTTATGCCCAAATCATCCTGTTTTCTCTTCTTGTTTTCTAAATGAAGTGCACAGATCTCACACACACACACACACACACACACACACACACACACACACACACACACACACACACAAAACACACCAGGAGATCAATACGAGGAAGGAAGAGTTTAATATCCATCTCTGTTTGTTTGAAACTGAGAAACAAAGGAAAGAGAGTCTCTCATTCATCATACTAAAACCGATGACAGCAAACCAAGGCCTGATTTTACAGTCTGTGTGAAAGGAAACGTTCTCCAAACGTTGTCAATCGAACGTTAAACCACAGCGAAGAGCTTGGTTTAATTGGCAGCTTATGAAAGGAAATGCAACACTGGCGCTTCATGCGCTCGAAGCAGATGCTGTCTTGTATAACATCACTCTATTCCACTCAGGTTACGCTGGCATCCATGTATCATTTATAAAATAGTTTTGCATTTTGTAAAAAATATCTTAACTGTTGCTGTGATTGAAGAAAGAGCAAAGAAATCACAGTTGATGTTGCAATAATTCATCCCACTGGACGTGAAAGGTCAAGCATGGCATTACGCTCGTTCGGGACGGCACATTTGAGCAAACGGAGTCGGTATTCATAGAGAATTTGTGCTAACATATTACAATAAGGTCTCATCTGTTAATGTTAACTTTTATAAAACTGCTATTTTAAATAAAAACGTTCATGTTAGTTCACAGCGCATTAATGTTAACAGTTTTCAATCTCTAAAATATATTAGTAAGTGTTAACTTTAACATTATTAAATGCTTTACAACTTTGCTGTATCTTAAATAGTAGAGAGTGGCGCTTGCAACATGAAGGTCATGGGTTTGATTCCCAGGGAAAGCAAGAACTGATTAGAATGTCAATGTGTTTCTTGAATGCAATGCAAGTCGCTTTGGATAAAAGTGTCCTATAAATGCATGAATGTAATGTAAAAGTATCGTTCATTATTAGTTAAGATGGACTAACACTAACAAATTAAACTTTGTTGTAAAGTGTTACCAAATTTGCAGTAACATTTTACAATAAGGTTCCATTTGTTAAATATATTAGTAAACACTGAACTGATGAAAAATATGTCTATCATTTATTAATCTTAGTTATTTCTAACAATTACCAATACATTGAAAATCAAAAGGTCTAGCTGTTAAAATGATTTCCTGAGCTGACATGAACTAACAATCAACAGTTGTTTGTAAGAATTAGCTTTGACAGACTAATAGATATTGTAACAAATCTACTGTTTTCTCGTATTGACAATTTATATATATATATATGTAGGCAAGATGTAATATGTTTCTCCCAGCCTTAGGGGGGAGCTGTGTTTTATGTGTATTTCGTTGTGTGAGTGAGCCCTTCTTCACATGGGTGGAGCTGTTGTTTAATTCAGTTCTATTTTCCTTGTGAAAAGGTAAGGATGGTTTTCACTGTTCTCCGTTACATCCATTATATTTCTTTAATTATAGTGGCCATCCATGTTATGTGAAGATATATATTGCTGTTACAGATGTTAACTAACATATATGTGCACTTATTTGTGCAAGATGGTTTTGTATTTCTGATATTATTTAATGGATTGTACCTTCCATGTGGTGTGGTATATTTTTCCTTATATTGTATATTATTTAACATTTATCTAAGTATTTTGAGTTTTATTCTTTGTATTTGGGATGCATGTGGCATTCAACATTAATTGTCATATGTGGAAAGTTATTTTTCTAGTCTTTGAGACCCACACCTGATTTAATGTTTAATATAACTGCAGCTAAAACTCTATTGTTTTGTTTTATGATTTCATATGCATTTAGTTTTGATATTAGTAACTAACAGTTCTATTTTCCTTGTGAAAAGCTGATGCAGATAAAGTGCCCAATAAATAAGCTTCACTGCTGTGACGTCAACGATCGTTGTGTCCTCCTCATTGAATCATCACCCAAACACAACGCAGAGCCCTTTGGGGGAGCACACAGACAAAAAGGGTTACATCTTTGGTGCCGTGACCCGGATCGTTGGTTTCTACGTCAACAGAAGCAATTTGACAAATAAGAACTGTGAGTAGAGTGAAGAAAAAAAAAAAAAAAGAAAAGAAAAAAAAATCAGAAGAAGAAAAATAAATAAGCAACATTATTTCACCTACTTTAATTTGTCTTAAAGTGACAGTGTTATTGTTGGATTGAATTGAGCTTTGTTTAAGAAAGATTTGTCTTTTTTTTTTCTGTCTCTGAACTCTTGATATTGTGCTATAGGAGTCTTAATTTGTTGATTTGAGTAACAAATTCGTGAATTGCAGTGTTTTTTGTGAAACAATATCCTTTTTTTGGGCATTTTAGTGTATTTAAATCTCTTGAAGTGGGTCAAATTTATTTATTTTTTTTATTTCTCCCCCCATTTACCTTAGTTTATGATTATTTGCTTGGTGATTACATGAAACATAATATATATAGAACACATTCACTAACAGCATTCATTTTCACTTTACTACATTTTTCATATTTCTAAAATTTCAAACACAACAGTCTACACACAGTGTATTGCACAGACGAGAGACCTGAAATAAGTGGAAGAGAAATGCAGGGGCTCCATGAAACCACCCCTCATCGACCTCATCCTCAAATACCACTAAGGCAGCCCTTCCAGGCCACCCCATGGTTACCAGTAAAGCAGGACAAAATTCAACAGTATGAAATAAGCATGCCGGTCGATGTGAGTACTGAAACTGCTTCCCAGCCAAATGATAACCCCCAACAGTATGTCAGGCCAAAGACAAGGCAGCTAGCTGCACATACAGAGAATCTGCCCACCTCTGCAGGGAGCTGGCACCAGTTGGGCACCTGCCCCAGTGCTTTTGTGCAACATCAGTCCTCAGCTGATGCCCAAGGCCTAGATAACCCATTCAATGAACTTCCAACCACCATGCACATGTCTTCAGTTAGCCCACATGCATCTAATGTGCCCACTGTTTTCTCTCAAACTAACAGGCATGACAATGTCACGACCATTCAGGCTTCACCAAACATGGCCAACAAAATGCCAACTGATGTGTCCCCTTCTCCAAATGACCCATACCTGCCCCCAGCATTGCCACCTAAAACTTACATTTCTACTTATCCAGGTATGATCCAGGCACCCAATATGTACACTTCTCCATATGGGCTGCACTCTCCTGCTGCAATGGCTGGTTCACCCCAAGTCAACTTGCCAGGTCATCCAATGGCTGCTCAGGTTCCTCCTCCTTTCTGTTATGGTGTGCCAAATGCCATGTGTTCAAAACCACCTGACACGCCTGCACCTCCTGTTTTGTCTGGAACCAACTTTTTGCAGAAAACAGACTCCGTTCAAACACACAGAAATGCCAATGACCAACCACGCACCTTACATTCGCATTGTGCTGTTGTGCCATCCTTCTCACCGCCTGCGTATGTTCCTATGACAGTGCCGGTGCCTCATGGTTCACGTATGTATGCACAACAACCCAATTCAGTGCAAAGACCACAGATTGTGGATCATCACCAAGATGCATACATCCCTGCTTCTAGAATGACCATGCCACAGCCCAGCTTTACACAGACACATCAAGTTCGTAATGTACAAGTATTCAGTGGTGGTCCTGATTGCAGGATACTTATTGAAGACTGGATAAGAGATATGCAGTACCTCCTTGAGGCTGGAGGCATGCCCGAAAATCTGTCCTTTGCTACTGTAGTGCGACATTTGAGTGGTGAAGCCAGGAGGCTAGTTCTAAATCTCCCTCCTAATGAGCTGACGGCTGGTAGAGCTTTTGAAGAACTACGAGCTGAGTATAGTGATATGCAGACGTCCCTGGATCCATTAGCTGATTTCTATGAGAGATACCAGCGCCCTGGCGAATCAGCATGCTCATACGCCATTGCTCTGGAGGCTACTTTACGTTCAGTGGAAGATGCTCAATATGGAGGTCAGCCTTTTCCAGACCGGGACAGCAAACTGACTCGTCAGTTCATGAGAGGATTGAGTGACGAAGAGGTTTTTCACAGGATAGCACCAATGAAGCCTAGACTTCTATGTTTTCGTGAACTTCAAGCAGAACTTCGTAACCTGGCTCGTGAGACAAGGAAGTTTCAGACACAGCCAAAGGCCAAAAAGACGTATGCACTGGCTCAGTTTACAACAGTGAGCGGTAACCAGAGTGGCGAAAAACCGAGAACAGAAAAAGGAAATCGGCAGAACACAGACCTGACTGAACTCACAGCCTTGGTGAAGAAACTGGTGAGCAGTCAAGAGGATCAGCTTAACAGATTGACACAGTTGGAGGCTAAAGTTGGAGCATCACCACAGACTGGGTTTCATCACAGCCAGAGACCTCAAGAGAGTAGTGACACTGCAGTAAGGGGCGTAGTGTGCTATCGTTGTGGAAAACTGGGACACATTGCACGTCTGTGTCGGACAGTGATGACTGATGAGGCAGCCCAAGCTGAAATTGGAGCAGAGTCCAGGCAGGATTTAAATGCTTAGGGCCTGTGGTTAACGGGGCAACCACAGGCATGCAACAGAGTCCCCAGCAACATGAAACGGGCAGGTCAAAACCAGCTGATACCCCGCTGGTAGGTCCCTGTAATGAAGGGGTGGTTGGAGTGAATGGAGAAATGTGTAAGGCTCTCATTGACTCTGGCTCTCAAGTAACTACAATTACTGATGAGTTCTGGCGACAACATCCTCTCTTATGGACTCAGGAATTGCAGCCATCAGACATCCCCATTGAAGGTGCCGCAGGCCAACCCGTATCTTATGTTGGCGTGCTTTGTATCAACCTTAAGTTCTTGGGAAGGGTCTACTCAAATGTTCCTGCTTTTGTTGTCCCGGTTACTGAGTACCGATCCAGTGTTCCATTGCTCATTGGAACTAATGTAATAAGGGTTTCCAGAAATGACCTTGAAGCATCATATGGCAGAAGATATCTGGCCAAATTGAAGTTGACCAATCCTGAGTGGCACTCTGCAATGGTTGCTGTGAGTAAAAGTGAACCTGGTGGGGCTGCAGGTAAAGTTGGTCAAGTACAGTATGCTGGTCACAGGATAAGAATACCAGCTGGTAAGGAGCAGGATGTTGTTGGCAGAGTGATGGGTGGACCGAAGAGAACACACTATACAGTTCTAGTGGAGAGCCAGTCCTCCAAAAGGGTTCCAGAAGGCCTTATGGTTGCCAGGCTACTTGTTAATGTTAAAAAAGGTTGTGTTCCCATTCGACTCTTAAATCTGTCTGGAAAGGATGTTATTGTCAACCCAAGGACCCTGATTGCAGATGCTTTCCTGGTTCAGAATGTCATTGAAGAAGAAGAAAAGTGCCAAGTGCTGTGCCAAAACCAGTTCTTGTGTCAGAGTCAGCGTGAGAATTCAGTGACAGCGTCTTGTCAGAGTCAACAGCAGACTACCAGTGTTGAGTCTGTTGAGGGTATAACATATGGAGTTGATCTTAGTGCTGCAGCAGTAGAAGGAAAGGAGCAGTTGGGGTTGCTTCAGGATTTGCTGAGGAGAAATGCTGATGTCTTCTCAAAACACTCTATGGACTACGGACATACTACCACTGTGCGACATGAGATACCTCTGGTAGATTCAAAACCTTTCCGCCTACCTTATCGCAAAATACCGCCATCTCAGTACCAAGAAGTACGGAAGGCCATATCAGAGATGGAAGAAGCTGGAGTCATTAGGCCAAGTAAAAGCCCGTATGCATCCCCAATCGTTGTTGTTTCCAAAAAAGATGGCTCCCTGAGGATCTGTGTGGACTACAGGAAACTGAATTCATGCAGTACCAGAGACGCTTTTCCACTTCCAAGAATAGAGGAAGCGTTGGAGGCGCTGGGACAGGCAAGGTTCTTCTCAACTCTTGATCTTACCTCTGGTTACTGGCAAGTTGAGGTGGCTGAACACGACAAGCTCAAAACTGCTTTTAGCACCCCCATGGGGTTATATGAGGCGAACAGGATGCCGTTTGGTCTGCAGAATGCCCCCTCAACCTTTCAAAGATTGATGACCTGCTGCTTTGGTGATCTGAACTTTGAGAGCCTCCTTATCTACCTTGATGACATAATTATCTTTTCGAGGACTTTTGAAGAGCATCTTGAGCGGTTGGAAGCAGTGTTCAGCCGACTCCGCAAACATGGTTTGAAGCTGAAGCCTCAAAAGTGTAGTCTACTGAGGAAGGAAGTTCAGTACCTGGGCCACGTGGTATCTGCAGAAGGTATCCATACAGATCCTGAGAAGATAAGCAGAGTCCGAGACTGGAAGCGGCCGTCAAGTGTGAAGGAAGTCCTGGGGTTTGTTGGTTTTGCTGGGTACTACAGACGGTTCATCAAGGGGTATGCAACATTGGCGGCACCTCTGTATAGACTTACCTCTGGTGACCCAAAGAAGAAGAAAAGAGGGGTGAAAGGAACTTCTGGAACTGTTAAACCGTTTATGTGGACAGATGAATGTGAGAGAGCATTTGAAGCATTGAAGGAGAGACTGACCACAGCACCAGTTCTGGGCTACCCTGATTTCAGCTTACCATTTGTACTGCAAACGGATGCTTCTGGTGAGGGTCTTGGGGCAGTCCTTGCACAAGTTCAAGATGGTGTGGAAAGAGTAATAGCTTATGCAAGCCGCGGTTTGAGACCACCTGAGACCCGCTACCCTGCACATAAGTTAGAGTTTTTGGCTCTAAAGTGGGCTGTTACAGATAAGTTTTATGATCACCTTTATGGACATAAGTTTTCTGTGCTGACTGACAACAACCCACTTAAGTATGTGATGAGTACAGCGAAGTTGGACGCCACAGGTCAGCGTTGGGTGTCACAGCTGGCCATGTTTGACTTTGGAATTGAGTACAGGCAAGGGAAGTCCAACTCTAATGCTGATGCACTCTCAAGGATGTCTAATCAAGAGGTCATAGAAACTCTTCAGTCCTGCCCACAGTGGATTTCCTCCACGCGACAAGACCAGTCCTGTGGAGATGAGTCTGGGAGGAAGGAAGATGTTAGTGGGCAAGCAGTGGGAACTGTTGTATGCAAAGAGAGAGAGTTTCTGGACCAGGTTGATGAGCTAGCCAACCCATTTGATGGAGCAGGTACTGATGCACTGCCTGCAATGACAAAGCTGGAGATCAGGGGATGTCAAAAGGAGGACCCTGTCATTGGGCCAGTCCTACATTACAAGACACTAAACAAAAAGCCAAGACGTGGAGAAAGATTGGAAAAGGGGAAAGATACACGGTTTCTTTTAAAAGAGTGGAGGAGGCTGGTGGTCAAAGATGGAATTCTGTACAGGCAAGTTAAGGATGTTCAGGGACGGTCCATTGCTCAGCTGGTCTTGCCAGAGAAAATGCGACTTTTGGCTAAAACGGGTCTTCATGATGACTCTGGTCATTTGGGATTTGAGCGTACTTTGAATCTGTTCCGGGAACGATTCTTTTGGCCGAGAATGCAGTGTGAAATAAAGTCATGGTGTGAGCAGTGTGAAAGATGTTGTCTGAGGAAAACTCCCACTGGAAATAGAGCTCCGCTGGTGAGCATTCACACTAATGCCCCTATGGAACTCATCTGCATGGATTTTCTTGTCCTGGAGAAGTCTAAGGGAGTAATAGAGAATGTCCTGGTTGTCACAGATCATTTCTCAAGATTCGCCCAGGCTTACCCCACAAAAGACCAGAAGGCTGTCACTGTGGCTAGGGTGCTGTGGAAAAATTTCTTCTGCCGATTTGGTTTTCCAGCAAGACTCCATGCAGATCAAGGCAGAAATTTTGAGAGTACAGTAGTGAGGGAGTTGTGTAAGCTGACGGGAATTACAAGGACTCATACTAGCCCCTACCATCCGCAGGGAAATGGGACCACAGAGAGATTTAACAGAACTCTTATGAATATGTTGGGCACTCTTGATCCTGATAAAAAACCGAGGTGGCATGAATACATCGACGCACTGACACATGCTTACAACTGCACTCAACATGATTCAACTGGTTTCTCCCCATACTTCTTGATGTATGGCAGACATCCACGACTGCCTGTTGATCTCATGTTTGGCCTGTCAACTGCAGAAGAGCCATGTGAGTACAGTGAATATGTCCAGAATCTGCGTGAATGCTTGTCCTATGCTTATAATGAGGCAGATCGGCTGTCAAGGCATGCTAAAGATCTTCAGAAAAAGCACTATGACAAGAAAGCCAAAAGCCACATGTTCCAACCTGGTGACAGAGTGATGGTGAAAGTGTGTCATGTCGACGGGAAACAGAAGCTGGCTGATAGGTGGGAACCACGTCCATATGTTGTGGTGAAGAAACAGCCAGGGATTCCAGTGTATGTAGTTCGTCCAGAAGATGGTGACAGGGAAAGAGTCCTCCATCAAAATCTTCTGTCCCAGTGCATGTTTTTCCCGTTGAGTTCCAAGTACCTTGCCGGAGAAGAGCCTGACATGGAGGAAGTGTCTGAAATGGACTCAAGTGTTTCAGAGGAGGAAGAGGAAGTAGTGGAGACAATTGAAAGTGTAGACAGTGGTACTATTACACAGTGTACAAGTGTGGAATGGCAGGATGTTGTAGACGAAGAGAATGAACAGGATGGAAATCAATTAAAAGAGACAGTGAGCGAAGAGGATAAGAATGGGGAGCAGATGTCATTGAAAGTCTCCAATCCTGAGAGGCCAGAGAGGAGATATCCTGAGCGAAAAAGGCGCCCACCAAAAAGACTCTCCTTAGAGATACATGGCCTCCAAAGGGAGATTGATAAGGAGAAGGTAGAGAGAGGAAGGAAAGTGTGGGAAAAGGCTAAAGCGAAGAAGCAGCTCTACTTTAGCAATACCTATACAGTCACACACCCCACACATACACTTCAAAGTTAATATTAAGATTTAAACTGACTTAATTTTGTTTTTTTAAGTGATGACTGGGACGGCATCATTTAAAGAGGGGGTGGATGTAGGCAAGATGTAATATGTTTCTCCCAGCCTTAGGGGGGAGCTGTGTTTTATGTGTATTTCGTTGTGTGAGTGAGCCCTTCTTCACATGGGTGGAGCTGTTGTTTAATTCAGTTCTATTTTCCTTGTGAAAAGGTAAGGATGGTTTTCACTGTTCTCCGTTACATCCATTATATTTCTTTAATTATAGTGGCCATCCATGTTATGTGAAGATATATATTGCTGTTACAGATGTTAACTAACATATATGTGCACTTATTTGTGAAAGATGGTTTTGTATTTCTGATATTATTTAATGGATTGTACCTTCCATGTGGTGTGGTATATTTTTCCTTATATTGTATATTATTTAACATTTATCTAAGTATTTTGAGTTTTATTCTTTGTATTTGGGATGCATGTGGCATTCAACATTAATTGTCATATGTGGAAAGTTATTTTTCTAGTCTTTGAGACCCACACCTGATTTAATGTTTAATATAACTGCAGCTAAAACTCTATTGTTTTGTTTTATGATTTCATATGCATTTAGTTTTGATATTAGTAACTAACAGTTCTATTTTCCTTGTGAAAAGCTGATGCAGATAAAGTGCCCAATAAATAAGCTTCACTGCTGTGACGTCAACGATCGTTGTGTCCTCCTCATTGAATCATCACCCAAACACAACGCAGAGCCCTTTGGGGGAGCACACAGACGAAAAGGGTTACATATATATAATACTTCTGAAAGAGTACAGAATCTCCAATCAAAACACATGCGAAGAATCAGCAGAAACAAGCGATACATGCTTTGCTTGCGCTCGCGTAAAATAATGGGATCATCAAACGGCATCAGAGCTTGACATGAACTCATGCTTTATGTTTGACAACACTATACAGCACTTTAAAAAGTGTATATATTATAAAATTACACCTGCCAAAGAGTCTAGTATGAGTGACTGCATGACACGCCGTTACACGAGTGTTGATGGACTTTTGATCATCGTTCTGAATCAGATCTGGATGTATTGTTTGACAAAAACACTCTTTTCTCAGCTTTTTGATTAAAAAATTGCTTTTTAAATGAAAGATACCCACATTCAAGTGTTGATTTAAAAAAAAAGAATGCATTAAGTTAGAATAAAAGTAAATAGTAATTGATTGAAAAAAGTTTGTTTGTTGCTGTTTCAACTGTTCTTTTGACATATTGCATATTCATATTATGATTATAGATATTCATTCAACCAAAATATTCTGAGGGCTATGAAGGTTTTGTAAAACCCTGGTGGGGAAAGAATTAAGTGAATTTAACCAATTGTAACCGTTATTGTAAAGTGTTACCCATATTATATATGGCAGCAATAGTAATATGATATGTTTAATATGCTATTTAAAAAAAACAAACCTCAGAATACTATGAAAGTATTCATTTCAAATGACAAATAGGAGATACCCAGTGTCATACTCACCAAGACATTTAGGCTTATTTTTTACTCTGTCCCTGATTGTGTGCATTCATTTTTATTGCACACGGCCATTAGCCTAATAATTTGAATACCGGTAGGTTAAATATAAAGTGCTGAGCAATAAAAATGCTGGGCTTTGACGTTAAGGATGACTTTTGATGGTGCTAAATCCTCCTGATTAGAAGCTAGTATCAGTCGATGCATGACTCAGCAACACTAGCCGTATCGGCTGCCACAGCCTGACCTGTATCGAAGGAAAGCAGACGCGCACACATCAACAGCAGAGTTGCAGAATTAATTGCATTTTAATGAACACTGAGGCAACCTTCCAGGTATTTGAAATAAAAAGGAAATGTACAGTCAAATGAGAAAGAAATTACAACGTGTCTCCCATTAATGTCAGATTCTAAAGGCGTTTGTGTGAATTTATCTTCCCACGAAGAGGCCCGAGTCATAAACACACTCCGGCGTTGTGTGTTTGAGGTCCGATCGCCTTCTTTCTCGGTTTAAGACATTAATTAGAAACATGAACACGAGACGCCTCAATGAAAAGAACTTCTGGTTGTGATTTGGCCGTGTTTCTGTGGAGGACCCTGTTGAATTGCATCCATTAAGAGAGAGTATTTGAACATGTACAGCCATGAAAATGACACACAGCTCTTTACAAATCAAACACCCATGGGCACCAAATGCACCAACTTCCCAATGTTAATTGTACTGCAGCTTCCCACGCATAGACCATCCAACTACATAATTATGCCATCAAAAAAAAAAAGAAAAAAATCCAGGGCATTAATGGAATGTCTTATTCGAAATGAAGAATAATGAAATATCACAAACAATGGAAACTGTATTTAAGAAATGCAGCAAATGGTTTTGGAAACAGATGCTAATGGTCATCTTTCAGAAGCGTAATTACTGGGTAGCGTCAGGACGATTCTGGAAACTCCCGGTATTGTGCTTTAAAAGCTTTAGTTTGGTTTAATGCAAAAGTACTCGGCCTTTTAAATGGGTTGCAGTGTAAAAACTTACTGCAAAATAACGTCTTCGGAGCTGGCGCTCGACGATACAACGAACGGTCAATAAATTCACAATGATTACACAACATTGTAGGCCTGCAGGTAAATGTTGTGATGATTTGGAAAATGTCAGAGTAGTTTGCAATGCATTTCAGCAGCAAAAATGAGATTTTACAGCCCATCTGTGTGAAAGGAAACATTATCTATTGAATGTTAAGCCACAAAGAAGAGATCAGTTTAATAAAGAGGAATAAAACACTGGTGCTTCATGCAAAAAAATCAGTTCAAACGGTCCTCAAATAAAAAATAAAACTAATTAACTTTTTGTTTGCGTCACTCAAAGACCCCGTCCCAAAAAGTGCAACACGTCAGTGTTCATTTTTCCACAGTATATCATATATACTTTCAAGCCAAAATATCTAAGAATCAAAATGTACATATTGAACACTGCAAATTAAGATTTAACGGTAGGGAATTTTGGAGAGGCTCGCAACAGCAAGCTAGCTTTGAAAGCCTGAGATCCACAGCCAGAGCAGAGTCTGCAAAGCGAGACGAGACACGCGTCAAACGACCTCAAGCGCATAACATCACAACACGACTGCTGCAGATTCATTCAGCCGTTGATGGTGTTGAGGAAGTGAACCGTCACGGGTTGCCGTCTCGTAATTATGACATGGCAGCATAAGCTCCTTGTTTTAATTTGGGAACTGTGAAGAGGGGCCTGACCGAATGCAAAGTTTGGACGAAAATGTTTTGCTCCTGGGATTTCCACAGTATACGTTAGTATTCCATGTAATACGGATACATTTTTAATATCTAGACCACTTCTATTGTTGCTTATTATCGAGATGCAAAGAGAGTTCCAACCAGTAGAAAAAATTCCAACCCTAGCTTTGATTTGCTGAAGAAAGTCCATTTAACGCACAGCACTTTTCAAAATGCATGTACAGTTTCAAAGTTGCTTCACAGCAAAACTTGAAAATCGAAAATTTGAAAATCGATTGTATTTACAGCTCATTGAGAGTGTGAAATATTAGAAATCCCTAACATTCGAGGGGGTTAACAGTGTTGTACATATTAGATTAGACTTATTGGCTGACACCTGAAAAACCATTAGCGTTTATACATTTGCACATTTACACATAATAACAAAATGAAAGAAAACAAATAAAAGCAAAAATGAATGTGGTCTGATTGGATGTTCTATGCTGGTGCCCAGTTAAGGTCGTGTGAAGCAGAAAGAAAAAGTATTAATGCTTGATAAATATTGTGCAGTGTATAGGTCTCTCTCTCTCTCTTCTATTAGCCATGCCATTTCATTTCAAAGCAGATCTACAAAACTGTACAGACACATACAGTTCATAGAGAGTTCTGAAGTAAAATCGTGATGCATGAGGAAAAAATAAGATTAAACACGACGTTTCAAAAGCATTTGAATGATCTTTTATTGTCCTTTGTCCCTATGCATACATGAAAATACATTTACGTTGAATGTAATTATGGCAATATTGTACATACACACACATATAAACATGTATGTGGTGCGTTTCAAAATGTTATACTAATAACAAATGTACATTAAGTACACAAATGTGCAAGTGTATCTAATGTACAAATATGGTATATGAAATGTCCCTACATTTCATATAGAATTTTCATATATAAAAATGCACACTTACACACTTCATAATAAGTGCACACACACCCACATCCACATCCACATGCACACTACAATTCACAAGGGAGAAAGCGATTTACTTCAAAGAAAAACTTGCATGTAGAGACCTTGGAGAAGACCTATACAGTCCACAATATCACGGCGGCGGCGGCGTCTCACAAACGCTCGAGTTGGTCTCTGCCTAACGTGTGTGTCTTTTCAGTGTGTGCAGCTACTCCACTGCTCAGTGTACGGACAGACAGTCTTTCTGAGGTAGACTGCTCAAGTTAAAGAACAAGCCTTTTCTTCTTTTTTTTTTGCTCTTTTAAATGGTTTTTATACATTTTTCTTCTTTTTTATTTTCTTTTATACAAATGTGTGACATTCAAAAAAGACAGAACATAGGTACTACATGTCAATATGTAGCAATGAGGTAGAAATGGTCGTAAAGGATAATGGTTGAAAAACAAACTCTGATGACCAAAAGAAACATCTATAACAGCGCTGAAGCAAATGAACAAACCGAAGCAGAAAACAAATTCAAGAGATTTTTTGATTTATATCTACATAGGAGATGTGCTTTAAAACTTCTTGTACTTTTTGGATGTTCCCACATTTCTTCCCCCCCCCCCCCCACCCTCTCGCTCTATTTTGCAATCAATTAAAGGAATGTTCTGGTTCAATACAAGCTAAGCTCTATCGACAGGATTTGTGGTATAATATTGATTACCACAGATTTAATTTCCCTCAATTTAAAAAACAAATCAAAATTCATAGTTACAGTAACACTTACAAATGGAAGTAAACAGGTCAAGAGTTTTAGAGGGTTTAAAAGCATTTTTGTTACAGCACTTGCATGAATTATGCACCGCAAAGCTGTAAATTTGATCAAATGGACCGTTCTGAAGTGGAAAGACTTCTAGTGGATGGACGCTTGATTATCATGACAACTCTTGCGAGTAAAATTACTGTACATTGCCATTGAAGTAGAAAAATTGGATACAATAATTAAATGCTAGGGTTCTGGCTGTAATTTTGAAACAAAAACAAAAGTGTGTTTTAATATTTGGCCAATACAAACATTTTGAAAACAAGTGACAAGTTTTCTGGTTTAATTGATGATATGCTATTGGGAACATTCCTTTAACCAATCATAAAGAGCTTTCAAAATTCAATTTGAGTCAGAATCGGTTTCGCTCAAGGGCATATAGGCCACAAACATCAACACCACAAGACTTGAAGATCATTTTCCTCTTCAGCATCAGTGTGGGTTTTGTTCACCAGTGCTATTTGGCTTTGAAATCCAGAGTACGATTTTTCAACAAAACTGAGAGCAATACTTTGTGGATATCACAGGTTTAACCTATGCGAAATTCCATTCAAATTTCTCTAAATATGTAAATGAAATCAGATCTTATGGATCAGAATATTTGATCTTAGAGTTATGGATCAGTTTTGGATCTTAAATAGATTTGTTCGCTTTGGTTTTGAGGGAGGACAATTAAGTACGATAGGCTTTAACACAAAACGTTAAAAGTGCATTTGACAAATTGCACAATAGTAACTTTTCTTCAAAACAACACACAACCAAAAAAAGAAGCAGAATGAAAATACCACTTAAGAAAAAAAGTTTTCCACTTTAGACGACAAAACAAGGCTAGAATCCGAAGTCCTTTGGGCATACATATCACTTTACGAACATTGTGAAGTAAGTGGTGTCTCACAGCTACTGAAAAGACTATCTGGATGTCTGTCAAAAAAGCAAACAGATATTTCTTTAAGGATATGTTATATATATATACACACAGGTGTACTGGAGGTCTGGTGCCTCCAACCGCTAAATAAGCACCTTTAAATGGTGGCAAATTACACTGCAGTGGACAAAAGAAAAGATGAAAAAAGAGTGCATTCTCCCCAACATTTGAGACACGTGATATAAAGGCAGAGAAAACTGACAGAGGGAACACATCGCTTCACCAACTCTCTAGTGCTAGACAAAGAAAAAAAGCTGACTCAAATGATCAAAACAAAACAAAATTACATTCAAACACAAGGTTTCCTCGTACGGTTACCAACATCCTGTGCTACCTTGAGCCAGAAACATACTGTAAGCAAGTTCACAAATGACAAAGCTTAGCCAAAGCATTGTAAGACATGTAGTATTGTGATAGCAACAAACCGCCATAGTCAAGGGGGTGAGAGAGTTTCCTTCAAATGTATGTGCCGGTAAACTGGGTGTGCAAACATAAAAGTGTAGACATTGACTACTTGCTCAGCAAGACTCCTTAAATAAACTGTTGCTTTGCTATTATAGCAGTTGATCTGAAAAGTAAATCAGTCGCCTACTTTAGCATCCTTGCATACACGTGTTGCGTTATAAATTGTGATCTGAAGCCTTTCGGAACGCAACAACGATTGAAAACTTCTAACTTGCATTGCTAGAAGCGCTTGTGTACTTGCGTAGAGCATGTTTCTGGCTTTAGGCAATGCGGCTCCAATAAAGCCCAAAGTGTACGTCGGCCGTCCATGTCCCGAGTTTGGTGTCTGAGGACTGTGCGTCCTCAGACACAGCACACGAGCGATTGACTGGAGCTCTTCAATACCCACTAGTCCACTAGATAGTGCTTACGGCCAAAGAGGTATACTTTGAAATGTTCAGCTGTGCGCAAGACAAAGCGGACGTATACCCGGGACTTGTGTCCCCACAGAGACCCCATCAATGACGTGCGTGTAACACGGAGGGGTTTTTGGGATATCTAAGCAGAATTGCACAGGTAGTGCGAGACAAACGTTTGTTGTATTTATTAATTTTTTTTAAAGGCAGCTTGTTCTTTATGGAGGCTTTAGAGTGGAGCAAACCTAAAGAGGTTGAAGACACCAAGCTCTCGTATTTCTGTTCTAGTTGCAGAGAAAATAGTGCTAAACTGAGGTAGAACAGAATGCAGGTACACGTGATCCTTCAGATGTCTTTACACCAACGCCACACAGCAGCAGTCCAAAACACAGACAAAACGTACGTAACTGTGTTACGAAGAACGTGAAAATGCTTCTACTTTGAGAATTTAGTAGCCTCTTTTTAAAACTTTTGTTCCACCCCAACCCTTCTGTCTATTCTGGAGAGAGTAGACAAACACGCAAGTGTTGACATCTACCCCATACTCTGGTGTGGACGTGGTTTCAAACGAACCTTATCTACACAACAAGACAGCGCCCATGTGTGATTCGAGCATTCCTCGTGGAGTCTGAACTGTGCTATGCTGGGAGGAACCGGTGCTGTAGTCAATACTGGCACGCAATTCTGCTTTCGAAACTCAAAGCAATTTCCAAAATGGAATTTAGAAAGAACAATACGAATATTACGCGAGAAAAAGAAACTCCTCAAATTTTTCTTCCAAACAACCCAGAAATATTCTGGTTACATTCATAGTCATATCCTTTTCATTTTTTGATTGGTTGAGGTAAACCTAGAGATAGAAATTAGAAACCAAACCCAATGTTGTCAGCAGTATGTAGTGCTATCACATAATGTTTTTTTCTTTTTGAGGTACTGTACAAATCACAAATTACTTTCCTGAGTTTTTGAAGAAAATCAAACACAAATGAATTTCATAAATTAGGATCCAGATTCAAAGTACAACATGGACCTTCTCCTGCCCTTCCTGGGGTCTACAGGTCAGACGTGATTGAGGAATATTGTTGTTCTTTTGAAAGAAGTGTCGAAAACAAGGAAAGGAACAAAATGTCTGTTTTAGTTTCATGTTAAAGCTCTCTATATTAGCACATGCCACCAATGAGATGGTGAGGCAAACAAATCCAAATCAATAAAGCACCACTTCAGGCACTTCATAGCAACAGAATCTCAAAAACAGCAGAATGATATTTACACACAAAGAAGTTTGTCCTTACTTACAGAGCCCCTTGGTAAGTGGAGCTCTGCGTCTGCAGTACTGAGCCCAGAAAACAGTATTTCTCTGTCAGGATTATGTGCAAAGGGCCAGACCTTGACTTAAGCACAGTCATGCATCATTCAACTCTATCTGACCGTCCTTCAGGTTCTTCTTTAGGGGTCATCTACATTTGTAATAACCACACTGTTTAACTGCATGTGTCACCCAAAGAATTCTGAATCGTATCCCCTTTTAGAGTAGTGGAGGTCACCCCACCAATTTAGTTACACCCTTGCTCTTTACTGACTACAGCCAAACATCTTATTCCATTCAGTGTATGTATCAAGTTCTTTCTGTGATATGCTGGGCTGGATTTTGCAAAACACATTCTCAAAGTCTTGGTATGACACCGGCCTCATCTGACCTGGCATCATCCCGGAAATGTCTGCACCGGACAGACCATGAAGAGGACCGACCGTGGCCTCTTGGCAAAGTCGGACCACGTCCAGCCCGGAAAAGCCGTCTGTCCGCTGAACAAGCAGCGCAACCTCTTTGTCGCTGAGGCAGTAGTTGTGCTGTGAGAGCAGCTGGCTGATTATCTGATGTCGTGCAGAGGCATCCGGTAAGGGGACGAGCAAGCGCTTTATAAAGTACCTTCGCAGAGACTCGTCAATCTCTTCAGGTTTGCTGGTGGAACATACCACTAGAACATGTTCCTCTGGTGAGCTTAGAACTCCATCAAGCTGGAGGAGGAGTTCACTCTTGATTCGGTTCACCGGGCTTTCTTCGCTCAACTGGGCAGACAACAGCAGATCTACATCATTGATGAACACCACCGAAGGCTGCCGGCAGCGCGCGACAAGGAACGAGGCCTGGACAATCTTCTCGCCCTCTCCCAGCCACTTTGTGACAAGTGCAGAGCCACTAAGCAAGAGGAAAGCTGCGCCAAGCTGACTGGCCATACACCGCCCGAGCAGAGTCCGACCCGTGCCCTGAGGTCCGAAGAGAAGGATGCTGCGAGGTAATGTGGCCATTCCGCTGAACATGTCTGGCCTCAGAATAGGCCACAGGACCTCATCTTTGATGGTGGCTTTCGCCATCTCCAGTCCAGCGATGTCGCTCCAGTCCACAGGGGGCGTCTGCTGCAGAATCTCAGTGGTGACCATCTCTACCAAACCAGCGTCGCTGTTTTTTAACTGCTCCTCAGCAGGGTGGCTGGATGAAGTCGTCGTCCCCATGGAATGGGGGAGATGCTGTCTGTTGTCGTCACCATGGTCACTCAAAACAGGAGAACCGAACTTTCCAAATGACTCGCCTGACCGCAGGGATCCCAAGGAGCCTTTGGATGATCCGTACGAAGGAGGGGTTAGCGCCCTGCCAGACTGGCTGCCGAACTTTCGCTGCTGACCCGGTGGCATTGACTGCTTTGTAGGCTTAAACGCCAAAGATGATGTGTCAGCACTCCTGTCAAATCCATTCCCTCTGGTTGAGTCGACAAGACTGTTGTCTGGCATTCTGTACATGGGGCTTTGAGCAGAACGCTGCTGGCTGTAGTTGAAATTTCCATAACTGGAGTCCATATCTCCCTGGCCCGTCATGTAAAATGCTTTTCTTTTCAGCGTGTTGGCCGAGCTGCCATTCAAAGGGGTTGGTGCAATTGGCGCATGGTTGTGGGACTGGTAGGAGTAACCGGGAAGGGTGGAAGGGGCTAGGGGAGTGGGGGCTGCGATGCCTGAGGGCAGGTAAGCTGAAGGAGGAGGTGCTCCTCCGGGACTGTAGCCTGGGGCCACGGCAGTCTGTGGGGGATACCCTGCTGGAGGATAACTGTAACTGGAGAGACTGGGGGAGCTTGCGCTGTAGCTGGGCACCAGGGTTGGAGGCGGCGGGGGTGGAGGCTGAAGGAGCCCAGCGCTGTGCAAAGGTGAGGGATGTGGGGACGGGAGAGCTGGTGTGCTTTGCCCGCCGCTGTAAGTGGAATGCAAGTACGAGCCGTTGTAACTGCTAGCGAATTCCTGAGTGGGGATCCCCGAGTGCAGTGCGGTCGACGCATGATTCCCACAGTTACTGCTGGAGTAGCTGGGCTCGCTCAAGCTACTAGCCACTCCCGTGGAGCTGCCAACACTCGCAGCCACATCTGGAGGCATGGCGGGCGTCATGCCAGTCTTGCTAGCGGAAACCACATCTGCAGCACAGCTCATTGGATAGATCCCCTCCTGCCAAGCTTCGCTCTCCGACTTGCGTCCATTCAAGAGTCCCGGGGCACTCTCAGAGTATGAGCAGAGCAGCGCCCGCTCGCCGGGTCCCTCCAGGATACCAGAATACTTCTCTGCATACTTCTTCAGAAGGTTGGAGGCCGTCAAAGCTGATATATCGTCGTTGGCCCAGGCATACTGGTAGGTGCGCTGCAGGTGTCCACGGTACGCCTCTGCTTTATGTGCGGGGGAACGTGTGGTGGATGAGATGTCGAAATGTTGCTCGGCCCACTGCGCATGCTCTGGGGTCCACTGCATCTTTAAGCCTAAACAATCGGCAAACAACAAACACAAATAAAACAGGTGTTAGAAACTTGATAAACAGCACTCATGAACAGAGACTAGAGAGCGAATATTTGGGATTTCGAGTACATGCACTTTATATTCATTATTTATCTTCTAGCGTTCCTGTAAAGCAGGTTGCTTACAAGTCCAAGGTCATGGGTTTGATTCCCAGGTAAAGCAAGAACTGATTAGAATATCAATACGTTCCTTGAATGCAATGCATTGAACGTTATTTCAGTACATTCTGTTACACAGAAACAAGTGCCGGCCATTAAAAACACATCAGACGACCATTACTTGTGAAATTCAGGGTTTCTTTTATGGCATGTCCGACTCGATGATAAAATAAGCAACTGCTATTGCAAAGAAAAATGAAATGCACACAAACAACCGTAAAATATTATTTCCATTTTCCTCCGCCCAGCTCCTCAAGAGTCCTGGCTTCATATCGCAGGCACTGCTGGCAGTTGGTATCGCAGGAACAGTGCAGATTTGGGCCTCCAACACCTGGTTAGCACAGTATAATGCACCCTGCACACAGCCGAGTGACACAGACATCGCAGGTCACTCTATAATCCAACTCTCATCTAAAGCAGTCCCAGACAGTTTCAAATCTGCTTGGAGGAGTGCAGCAAAGCAATCTCCCAGGCAGCGCTCTACTGCTTTCATCACACAAACTCACAGCACGGCATGAATTACAACAGCTTTCTGTCTGCCGCCCGCCCGCCCGCCTCCCGGAGCAAAGGGAGCTGGAAAGGGGAAAAAAACACGCCTGCCTCCCTCTCATTCGCTCTAATGCTCCCCTTTCTCTCTCTTCCTTTTACTCTGACGCTCTGGGTTCTGCCTCTCTCTTTCTCCCTGTCTTTTCTCTCCGCAGCCTCTGTCTTTTATTGGCTCCAGGGCTCAAAAGCCACCATCAAGTTTAATCCCAAACTCCATCTGCAAACACAAGCAGTTACATACGCTGTCATCTTAGACACAGCATGGGATTATCAAAGAGACATTTACTCAAGAGCCGACGGGATGACGGGGGTGGTCGCGCGCACACTCTCGCATCTGTAGATAGACTTCTGATGACAACAGCGCTCGGCGGCAGTGTCCAGCAGGCGTGTTATTGTGCACACACCTCCCGCTTATCTGAGCTTACTGGGCCTAAGCGCTCACAAACACCATTCACGGCACAAAAGAGGAAAGGAGATGTCACGGAAAACGATGCCGTTTACGAGCTTTCAGCATGTGCCGTGATCTCTAAAGTCAGTCGAATTACCCACGGACTGAACCAATAACAGAACGTGTGCATTAAACACGCACATAATAAACAAAGATAATTACTCCTTATAGCATTCACATCTAAAATCGAAAGAGTTTTATTTGTCACATACACAGTTATATACATAATATACAACCGGCAGTGAAATGTAAAGTACTATATATATGTAGAATTATAAATAAATCAAGTAAAGAATAAAAAATAAGTGGAATAAAATAAGTGAAATAAACTGTGCACTGAAGTAAACCGTAGACTTGGAAATCTGTCGGTAAGAACACAACCTAGGGTGCATTTGGGGATATCGCCTTCTGAAAATATAAAAAATATCTTTATATCTTGATAAATGCTAAATGCTTTTTTTTCTTCCCTCAAACGAACCACCATTTTGACAGTTCAATTAAACACGATTAAACGTATGAAGCAAAATATCGTAACATATTGCAAACAATTTTTGGTGCAATATTTATGTTTCCAACATATTTATATATGATGCACCAATGAAACAAATTAATGCTTTTTATTTCATTGAAAACAGGAACTTTAAAATCATTGCAATATTCTCGAAATCGCTTAATTTTGTATTGCCACAAATATAACGTAGATATAATATTCAGTGCATCACCCTGCCCTTACAGGACGCGTGACGTCTACTCACTGTTTCTATAAATAAATCCCCTCTGATACCCCCATCAGTGCGATACGTGTATATCAGAGCGCTTTCCACAATAGAAGATGGGCATGTGGTTTTCCCCCAGCAGCCTGGCCAGACACACACACACACACACACACACACACACACACACACACACACACACACCTAATTAGCAGAATGATGCTGAGCTAATTGTGTTAATTTACAAGGTTTTAGTCAAAGGGATCGCTGCTTTGGCTGGCGAGGCTGTCAGGCCCGCGAGTTAATGACTAAGAAAGGCTGAAGACAAAGAAAGCTGGCAAGAACATGGCAGACATGCCAGCAAGCCCATTAATAAAGCCCAGGAATAAAACCAGTGCCGCGAATCGAGGCAGACGTCAGTTCTAGCACGATTATCAACTGATCAGCAAATGTAACACCTATGTTTGAGCAATAAATACATTTAATTATCACAGTCCACTGTATGACACTGACTTTTCATCTAGACTTTCCCTTAATCAATTTCCAGAAGCAGGTCTCTGCAGTGTGCACGCATTTACAAGAGCCAAATTGCTGCATGCAAATGTGAAAAATACAATTATTTGGAGCAATTATGCCGTCGCAAGTGACATCTGACATCCAAATCAAAACTGATTTTTTCAACACATCCTCACTGTACAGTCAAATTACATTTCACACACTGCAATTTGCTGCTTTGCAAAAAAGTGAATGAGTCTAAGGTCCTTTTTGACATATTAAATGTGTTGGTACAAAATATAGTCTAACGTTTTATTTTTCAATACAAACATCTGCTGGTTCATCTTCATTAATAAACTATTAAACCCTGAACGCATATATTCGCAATCATCTGAAGACATCTTTATTTTACCTTGGGAATACAGAGGTTCAGCGTTCTCCCTGCTTCTCTACATCCACTTGTTAATACATTTATTACTCTTCTTTCATGTTCCACTTTGGAAATATATATATTTATATACGGCTCCTCGCACAGGCAGGTCTTTGTGAGGAATGTGGGTGTTAACTTGCACTACAACAAAGTAAGACATTTCGAGAGGTTGAAATCCTGCGCGGCACACACACACATACACACACACACAGATTTCTCGTCTCGCTGTTTGATGGGTTTTATGAAACGCACTACACTCCAACAAAAGAACAAATTCACTTCCCGTCACTATTATCGAGCCATTACAAAAATAAAACCTCTCTCAACAAGATTAAAGCGGTTGGAAATGAGACGTCGGGATTTGTTTTACAGATGAATAGTGAGAGTTGCTCTGGACACTTTGAGTTTCAGCGCTCACCTCATGTATGTGCCAGTGTTTGTGAATCGCTTCTTTCTATTTTTACTCCGTATTCTTACTTTGACCCTTCAGTCAGTCGCGTCCCTATAGCTTGTTTAAACATAATTTGGGAGCTTTGTACGATGGCACCACTTGAGGACGATTTGAGGGAAATAATTGAACTAAGGAGGAGGAAAACGGCTGAGAGAGAAGAAAATGAATCATGTGTAGTCTGAGTTTATCCTCCACTAAATCAATGACTTCATTGCACTCCAGTTTCAGTTAGCGCTGCGACAGAAACATAAATAACACACAAAGCTCATCCTTATCGCTGCCAGAGGAATAAAAGTGTCTCTCTAATCGGAGCTTGCTAACATGTCGACTAGCATTATGATAAACAATGAGGTCATCCCACAGTTTACCATCTTATGGCATAACTACTAAACGGTCACTTAATGATAAATGATAAATAAAGATGGCACAATAACTGCCATCACCAACTGCAGCAATGAGCAATTAAAGACACATTAATATGATTTAAAAGTCATTATTAAAGGTTTATCAGATGGCGATGTAACCAAATTGATGTGGCGGTGAAACAATGTTTGTCAGAGTCATTTTGGCATCATAACGTTAAATTTCTTATCTATTGAGAGGAAATACACAATATTTTCCCAGCATGGTCTAAAGATATGATTGATTTTGGTTGAAATCTGACAGTCTAGGATGAGAAAATGGCAGATAGCAAGTTTGGCTAACTTTGGCAAAATCGTAATCGAATTTGTTTTATTGTAACTTTTAGAAACACAAGGTGGCGCTGCTCCGAAATGTTTTGAGTTAGGGAAGGGTGGAAGACACATTCAGGGTTTTGCAATGATACGCAAATATCACACATTTTTAATCGCTGATATTTGACTACGCATGCTGCAACAAATCTAAATAGACATTTTTTTGACCAAACCATTACAGAAGTTAAACAAAAACAGCAATTTTTCATACATCTCCAGGCCACTAGGTGGCACTGCATCAAAACGGTGGGTACTTCAGGCCTTGAAATTCGTTTCCAAGTTGCCTTAGAAATTATAGAAATTGAAAGAGCACTAAGGCATTTTTTGTTGTTTAATAAAGGCACAAAGGCAATATTGGGCATTAAGGCAATTTACGTTTTATGTACATTAGCATAATGTTTGCTACTTTTTATGTTGTCCGTTTCTTACTCTTAAATGAATTTTCTGTGATATTGATGTTACACCCTATAGAATGCCAAACATAATTATCTATGATGATTTAACACTTTTCTTGTGATTGGTACAGAGTTGAATAGTTAACATACTACGAGTAATAGCTCTTTTTAAAGGAAGATTTATTGTTATTGTTGTTTTTGTAGCACAGCACGACGAAACGGGTTATCGATAGATATAAAGTGTGGTATCACAAACACCTTGGTCACGCGGACCTAGTGTGATTTAGCTGACACGTGCTTGACCTGGGTATTTGGTGCTTCAGTTTTCGGCAAAAATGATGCGGATAAAAATCTATTTGCGGATTATGTATAAACATTTCGCGCACTGATATATACTCTGCATACTGCCATCTAGACAAAATGTGGCTTTTTCTGCAAATTAAGTAAATTGTATCATGAAATATTTGGTACAATGTAGTATTTTCTGACTAACAGAGCAATATGAAACTGTAAAAAAGCCTAGCAGAGACAAGAGATTTGACTCCCGCAAGCAATAATAATAGGAACATTTGGTGTTTGGCCCCTAGTAAATAAATACACATACTTTTTTTTAATCACTCTACAGTACTTATCAATGTTAATTACAACATTTACTAATACATTTTTAATCTTAATTTTGTAACTTTTAGACAATTAGTAACATGACAAAAACAATACACAATTGTATTAATTTACTAAAAATAACAAATATTGCTGTATAATCTACTCGCATCGCTCTCAATGTTAGTTCACAGTGCATTAATATTAATAAATGAGACTTAATTGTCTTCTAGGCCAATCTACACTTATGTAACCGACTTAAAGCCCGGTTCCACAGAAAGAGCTTAGATTAAACCAGGATTAGGTCTCAGTTCAAATAGGACATTTAAGTAGCTTTTAAAAACATTCAACACATTACTGGTGTGCATCTTGAGACAAAACAATGGCCTGACACACAGTATTCATCAAGATATCTCAGTTCAAGCTGCTTTCACCTCAAACATGCATTATAGTCTGGACTGGACGCAAGCCTTGTCTGAGAAACCAGGAGACAGAAAACGGTCATGACTAACTTGTAAGACTAGTTTTAGCAGTTGATGCACCCGGCCTCAGTTAGGATGCAGTTTATGTAGTTTTAGGAAGAGCAAATGTCAGTTCTAAGCAGCACTTCTCTGTGTAATCTGAATTGTCATATAATTACTTGTATTTGTATTAGAGGGACGTTTGGAGACAGCCTAAGGCCTCAAAGCTCAATTTTCACTGACTGACTTCACACAAAACCCCCTTTTGTTTAATTTACTACTGTCTGCTGGTCTACTTTACGCCTGGACAATCTTCGATTACGCTGAGCATTGTCACTCATCTGGGTGAGATGCCAAACAAAAGCAGGCAAGACTCGAGCTGGACTTCATTATGTGCTACTTTCCAAAAGAATTTGGCATATAATGTGTTGTTGGGGGTTTTGGGTTCCAGGTCTTTTGGGAGGAAAAACTCTGTTGAATGCATATTATAAAATGCAATATGCACAGTTAAGAAGTCAAATGTTTAAAAGTAAAGAGAAAACACTCTCCGTGTGAGTTTTTGATGAAGCCAAACAGTAGAAAGTGGAGCTTGCAACATCAAGGTCATGGGTTCGATTCCCAGGGAAAGCAAGAACTGATTAGAATATGAATGCGTTTCTTGAATGCAATGCAAGTCGCTTTGGAAAAAAGCGTCTATAAAATGCATAAACATAAACTTATAAAGAAAATTCATCTGGCCTTTGATAGACTCAAAAAAGAAATCAAAATAGATTCTGATGTAGACAAGTTGTGAGAGATTCTCTCATCCTCAGAAACCACACAAAGCAAAAGAAAATAGATAAAATATGCATTGAGCAACCTTGAGCTTGGGAAAAGGCCCTTTATAAATAAAACTCTTTATTATTATTCCCTTGCAGCTAGGATAAATAAAGTTTGTGTTGATGACAATATGGTGAGTTATTAATTATTATCCGTTTGAAGGTTGAAACAATCAATTCGAAACATTTAGAAGCCTTTTTTCCATTCAGCCTAAGTGAGTTGGAATCATTGTTCAGACTGTTTTCCAGCAGATAATCCGCACACTCATATAGCCAGCGGGTTTTGGGGTTTTGTGTACAGAATCGTTGGCATAACCCATAGATTTATGAAATTTTTTGTGCAAGTTCACATTTCTAACCCTAACCACAGTGCTTCAAAAATTCACACAATAAGAAAACAAACACAAGTCAGAATCAGAAGAAAAAGAAAGAGCAGCTCGTCTCTTAAGAAGCGATTCTACAGGTGTTGATCATCGGATGAGAGGAGAAGAGCCCGCCCTCATGCAGCACAGCCAATCACGTCTTCCTGCATGATTGACAGGTCAGACAGCCAATCAGCGCCAGCTGTCAGAGTGACAGTACAAGCGCCAGAGACAACAACCCTCGCAAGAAAGAAAAACAGAAAAAAATACCGCAAAAAACTTACGTCCTTAGGGACTTAAATATATTGAAATATTATTGCGTGTAAAAAATTTGTGATATAGCCCGCACCCTTATATAACCCGCACCCCCCCTGCGGGGTTTGTAAAATCTGGTCCAATCCACGGGTTAATACGGTACATCAACGTTGGATTTGAAGACATATTTGGTTTCCGTTTATACGATAAAAACTTCAACATGCGGCGTCCTGAAGCAGAAAGCAGGGACTTGTAAACGTGCTTCGTACAAACTCCACCATCACACAAACACAACAGCTATACATTTCAAAAAGATAATGGTCAACTTTGTCTTCCGTACATCCAAGCATGGACTCTGAATGATTAAAGATACACCATACTTCCTCACCTATTACAAGCGGAGACCTGACAGTAATTACTGATCATCTGCGCTCGTCTAATGGCTCTGTTAGTTCTCAGAGTGATCAACACAGCCGCTTCGGATGGGGGGGAGCGAGCGCCAGCGATACACTGCAGTATGTAATTTCAGACACTGTGATCATGGCCAATGAGACAGAGAAGCTGACCTTTTTCGGATCTATTAATCTGGCTAGCCTCGGCCGATTTTAAGCAAACAGCAGCGAGCTTGCGCTTTGTCTGTCCAATTTCCCAGCGCGTAAATTGGACAGCCGCTCGCACCATTCTCAATTCATTACTGTGCCGCTGAAAGGAAGCTATGAGGTGGCGGAGAGGTGTGTGTGTGTGTGTGTGTGTGTGTGTATCCACTAGGGATGTGCAGTTTGGTCATTTTGACTGCTCAAATACTCGATAGATGAATCAGATGAGTAACCGGATGGAGTCCTGTCTATATTTCAGTTGTTAATTTATGCACAGATCCACCAGAAAAGAAAACTTCGGCCATTACGTTGCACTTTTTGCCATTTTAAATCTAAAAAACATTGTAATCTTATTTTCTTGTAAAATGATCTAAACGTCCATAAAATGTTGAATTTATTACATTTTAATAAACATATACTCATTTCAGATATTTAATTAAACATAATAGATGTATAAAATTATATAACATGTATAATTAAAAAGACAAAGTGGGAGTGCAAAGTGAGATGCAATGCATCAGTTAAAGAGGGAAAAATAGTACTGATTAAGGTTTGTTTTGCAGTTATATTTTTATAAAGCCGTTTTTTTTTCAGTGTCTCACGCCATATGCATTGAGTTAAAACATTCCATCAGATGAATGCTGTCTTTCTTGCAAATCTCAAACAGGAGAGAGCGGCGCTTGCAACATCAAGGTCATGGGTTCGATTCCCAGGGAAAGCAAGAACTGATTAGAACATCAATGTGTTTCTTGAATGCAATGCAAGTTACTTTGGATAAAAGTGTCTGATAAATGCAGAAATGTAAACGTAAAAATGGCAACTCTAACCAATCAAACTGTGAGGTCCCACTCAAAAGGTCAAAACAAATAACATTTGTACCATAAAATGTTGGGAAAGTTTAAAATAAGCAACACATTTAAATAAATACATGCCGCTATCGAGTCACTAAAGTACCGAGCAGCGCTAGTTTAGTATCCATATTCTATTATAGTTTGTGTTTGAAATGCGATTTTTATATTTTAATTTTGAAGTTTAACTTCATGCAATCAGAATTCCGCTGCATAAAAGGCCTGTTTTTGCCGGTGGATGATGCGGTCGCCCTCGGAGGAAGCTGTCATAATTGAAACGTGGCCTAATCAGACTCATTACCATTTTGGGCAATTTGCACCACCAAAGATGCTTATTAGGTAACTGTGTTTAATAAAGCGCTCTTTAGAAAGCTAACAGTAATGAGCTCTTTAAAGTCAGCTCTGAGTGTGATTATGCCAGTGGAAGTGTTTAGCCTGCCGCGCACAGACTGCTACATTTAGTCTTGTGCAATGTCATAATTAAGCCATGCAACCTGCTTTCCCTGCCTCACAATGGATGCGGCTGCGGCCTGTAAAACCCGGGGAAATATTTATAATTACTGATCATTACAGCCCAGGGATTTTTATCTGCGGATGTAAACACAATTATGAGAGCCTCTTGCTTTCATGTGCCTGAAACAGAGGACTCCATATGACAAGCGTGCAAATAGTGTGGACACGCATTAATTACACTTATAAATAAAAACAAGCTCGTGTTTTTGTTTCAACGCTCCACAGATCCCTCACACGCACGCCTTTTCTCTTTCTCCTCTTTTGGTGCGAGCCTGGGATGTGCTTCTAATTCAATCGCTACTAGAAATCATTATGGCAATTCATCTTACATATCAACTTAAAAGGTAATTTGAAAAATCCATGTCGTCCTCGTTCAAATGCTGCCAGAGACTAGAGGTCATCGTTTAGCCCCTAATTTACTCAAGAAATTTAGTCAAGGCCCTCTAACTGCCGTGGAGCGTATGATTTTCCTGACTGCGTGTGTCCCGTGGAGGAGGAATCTGATGGAAGTTTTTTTCTCGTATTTTGGTTGCTCCAGTTTGCCTGCTTTTATTATATTTGTGACGCTTATTCAGCCAAAAAAAAGTAGGTAATGTTGAGAATTTCATGAATCAAACCATCCATAGATAGAACGATTGAAGGACAGATACATGGAACAATAGACAGAATTATACATGGAACAATACAGATGGACAGACAGGATAAATGGATAAATGGAATAACGGATAAATGGAATAATGGATAAATGGAACGACAGACAGACACAGACGGAATGATAGATAAATGGAACAACAGATAGACACAGATGGAATGCTGGATAAATGGAATAACGGATAAATGGAACGACAGACAGACACAGATGGAATGCTGGATAAATGGAATAATAGATAAATGGAACGACAGACAGACACAGATGGAATAATGGATAAATGGAACGACAGACAGACAGAATAATGGATAAATGGAACGACAGACAGACAGATGGAATGATAGATAAATGGAACAACAGACAGACACAGATGGAATAATGGATAAATGGAACGACAGACAGACACAGACGGAAGATGGATAAATGGAATGATGGATAAATGGAACGACAGACAGACACAGATGGAATGATGGATAAATGGAATGACAGATAGATGGAATGATCGATAAATGGAATGATGAATAAATGGAACGACAGACAGACACAGATGGAATAATGGATAAATGGAACGACAGACAGACACAGATGGAATGATGGATAAATGGAATGCTGGATAAATGGAATAACAGATAAATGGAACGACAGACAGACAGAGACGGAATAATGGATAAATGGAACAACAGACAGACACAGACGGAATAATGGATAAATGGAATGACAGACAGATGGAATGATCGATAAATGGAATAATGGATAAATTGAACGACAGACAGACACAGACGGAATGATGGATAAATGGAACGACAGACAGACACAGATGGAATGATGGATAAATGGAATGCTGGATAAATGGAATAACAGATAAATGGAATGATGAATAAATGGAACAACAGACAGACACAGATGGAATAATAGATAAATGGAACGACAGACAGACACAGATGGAATAATGGATAAATGGAACGACAAACAGACAGATGGAATAATAGATAAATGGAACGACAGACAGACACAGATGGAATGATAGATAAATGGAACAACAGACAGACACAGATGGAATGATAGATAAATGGAACAACAGACAGACACAGATGGAATAATGGATAAATGGAACGACAGACAGACACAGACGGAATGATGGATAAATGGGAATGATGGATAAATGGAACGACAGACAGACACAGATGGAATGATTGATAAATGGAACGACAGACAGACACAGATGGAATGATGGATAAATGGAATGCTGGATAAATGGAATAACAGATAAATGGAATGATGAATAAATGGAACAACAGACAGACACAGATGGAATAATAGATAAATGGAACGACAGACAGACACAGATGGAATAATGGATAAATGGAACGACAGACAGACAGATGGAATAACAGATAAATGGAACGACAGACAGACAGACGGAATAATGGATAAATGGAACAACAGACAGACACAGACGGAATAATGGATAAATGGAATGACAGACAGATGGAATGATCGATAAATGGAATGATGAATAAATGGAACGACAGACAGACAGACAGACGGAATGATAGATAAATGGAACGACATATAAATGGAATGAGACAGACAGACAGATGGAATAATAGATAAATGGAACGACAGACAGACAAATCGATAGATAGACACACAGACGGGTGGGTAGAAGGAAGGAACGATACACAGAGAGATGGAAGGAAGGATAGACAATGATGATAGATAATCAAAGTGCTGAAAGAGAAATGTTTTGTAGAGCAGCCAGTCCTTTTCCCTCACAGTCTTTTCTAATTAGTTAATGACCAACATCATCAAATGAAGCAACACACCGGCAGAGTCACACTACCTTCTGGGTGCTGTAATTTAATCAAGCCGTCTAAACACAATTAATCAATTAATTACTCTTAAATGCATGTCAGAGACTGAAGTCCATCATTTAGTGATTTGGTTAATTGTGGGAGTAAGAGCAGAGACATGACAGGGAAAGAACTGGGTCAATGACAAACAGCGACACCTCCGATGATGGAGAGGAGGAGAAACCGGTAAAAAAATGTAATATTAAATATAAAATGTTCTTAAAAAATGTAATATTTGCATTCATGTCAATTCCACACATATTTGCAGAGCATTTATAACATTCTTACTGGAAATGTTTGACTTAACTTTAAAAAAAAAGTCAAATGGCATATCCATGAAGCAAAAAGTTGTTTTCCCTAAATATTTCCCTTAGACCTTCAATTTTCAAAAAGAAATTTCAAGGTAAAAAATTTGGCACTTTAAAAACATGAACTTTACATGAAGTAAATACATAAATGTTTTCTTAATACATGAGGGTTATTCATTTTGGTTATACCACATTAAATATAAAAATATTTTTTTCTTTAATACAATAACTGGACATTTTAAGCATTTTTTAAGATCTTTATTTTCTGTATTATTCAACAACCACAAGCAATGAATCATTGTATAGTGTGACCAACACGATATCAGATAGATTAAACAAACCGTTGTTATGATGAAATTAGGTGATGCATGAATGGATACGGACGACATTTTTATTTAACCACTTCAAAAATCACAGTACGGTAATATATTTGATGAACCTCCAGCCCAAAATTATCATGATAAAGCATTGACAACCAAGCCTGGTGTAAACAATCATATGAAAGTTAACAATCACATAAACTAAAGAAATATAAAACAAATTTTGATAAGTTATTGTAAAACACACATGACTTGTAAACAGGTGGATTGCACTGTCTGTGAACTTTACTAGACAGCCGTTAAATAAATAAAGACAAGTATAAAATATATATTATCTTATTGATCTCAAGTCAGTAACGTAACGTACAAAGTGCAGAAAAACCGTTGGGTGAAGACAGATCGATGACGGCAGGTCATTACAGCATGTCGGGCTTCATCCGTCAACATCAATATGGCTTATCATTTGAAACATGCAGCAGTAACTTTACATGCCGCTCTCTAACGCATTATTAAGAGTTTGTGTGGAAGCTGAAGTGCAACATGGAGGCGCTGGCGCTCGCATTTTTCCCCCGATAACAGCGCAAACAACTTAAATACTCGATACATTTTTAAACTAAAACAAACAGGATGCGCTTCTGCCGTCACGGATCGTACAGATACTGAAAGATTAATTTTCTTTCATGCACTACCTTTTTGGTTTTCAAGGACTACAATCAAAGATCTCGCATATAAAACAATATCTTTATTATCTTTCAATAAAAAAAAGAAAGAAAAAAAAAGTAAATGGCTAAAAAATTTAAATAAAAAATTAGTTTTTTACAAATAAAACAGAATAAAGGATACTATAAAAAAATATCACTTATCTTACTCAAACTGTTACTTTTCCCCTTTATGAATATATATGATTGATTTATATGTGCAATATCATGCTTATTGTCAGGCAAAACGGCTATCTCTATCTATCATCCATCCATGTATCTATCCATCCATCCATCTATTTATGCATCTATCCATCCATCCATCTATGTATCCATCTATGCATCCATCCATGTATCCATCCATCTATCTGTTTATGCATCTATCCACCCATCCATCTATCCATCTATGTATCCATGCATCCATCTATTTATGCATCCATCCATCCATCTATTTCTGTATCCATCTATTCATCCATGCATCCATCCATCCATCTATCCATCAATCCATCCATCCATTTATGTATCCATCCATGCATCCATCCATCCATCTATGCATCCATGCATCTATCCATCCATCCATGCATCCATCCATGCATCTATCCATCCATCCATGCATCCATCCATGCATCTATCCATCCATGCATCCATCCATCTATCCATCAGTCCATCCATCCATGCATCTATGTATCCATCCATCTATCTGTTTATGCATCTATCCACCCATGCATCCATCCATCCATCTATTTATGCATCTATGCATCCATCTATGCATCCATCTATGCATCCATCTATGCATCCATCTATGCATCCATCTATGCATCCATCTATGCATCCATCTATGCATCCATCTATGCATCCATCCATCCATCCATTTATGAATCTATCCATCTATTCATCCATCCATGTATCCATCCATCTATCCATTTATCTATCCATCAATCCATCCATCTATGCATCCATCCATCTATTTATGCATCCATCCATCCATCTATGTATCCATCCATCCATCCATCTATCAGACAGCCTGCAGAGTTAATTTTTTCTGAACAGATCGTTTTAAAATCAATAAAAATGTAACACTAAAATCACTTATGTTGTGTTTAAATAGTTCAAGCACCTTTAAAGTATCTTTTAATAACTATTCCAGAACTTAAATTTCAAGGAGTCAATTTCAAGTACAAACCCCGCTATGAACTTGAGCGCGTCAAAAATAAACCACATCTCAATGTATACTTGCCTCAGACACGGGGAACCATATCTATAGAAACCTCAGAAACATTCTCAGATTATGTAATCCGTATAAAACACACATCGACGCGCGTCCACAACTGATGACAGTCAGCATCATCACAGAAAACGCTCTCCGTAAATGATTCAAGTGTTTAAACCGTCTCGGTGTTTTCATGAAGCACTGAAGGCTATGGGTTATACAGTATAGACAATTAAAGCTTTTCTGCAGCTCAACCAGCAGAAAGTGGAGCTTGCAACACCAAGGTCATGGGTTCGATCCCAGGGAAAGCAAGAACTGATTAGAATGTCAATGTGTTTCTTGAATGCAATGCAAGTCGCTTTGGATAAAAGCGTTAAAAAAAATGTAAATGTAAAGGCTCATAGACTGTCCATCGCACACAACGGGTCAAGGCAGAGTGTCGAGTGCCGAGTTGAGATCTTGTTTTATCACATCGCAATATTATCGCAAACGCAATGAATTGCTCAGCCCTAATTCTCATCACTATCTGAACTACGAACGGTGGGGAAGATGTTCTGAGACACAGACCGGCATCAGAGAAGACTCTGCTATTGCAGTGTGCAGGCCTGACTCTCACAACTAACTGTGAGTTATTGCTGAAAGCATTTCACCTCAATCAAGCTGTTTTAGAGAGGACATTGTCACACTGAGCCTTGCGCCTGGACTGAATAGCTAAAGCGCAAAACTCTTTTTTTCTTTCGGCAATGCAGCTGAATTTTCATTCCCACTGACACTCAGACCTTCAGGCTTTTTCCAGCATGTCTGTTTAAATTTTCAGACTGACCTCTCTTCTGCAGATCTCCGCAGATTTGTGTATCTGACTCGAAACTCCTACAGCTGAAAACAGCAGCAGAGCTTTTATTGAACGACACCACAGGTTTCTGAGAGCGACGTCAGTGTGGCCACCTGTACTTCAATTCAACCGCTTCTGAAATCATGAAATCAGAACCCTATTCGCCGATCATTCAACAGTCGTGCACGTTAAAAAAGACTGACAGATCCGATAGATATTAAACCTCTGACAGGTGTCGTTACTATTACCACAACCATCATTAAGCGGAACTTCAAAAATAAACAGGCTGTCGCAACGCTCTGTCATTGGTCGACCAAACAGAACGCCCCGCCCCCCAGATAAAGCTATTGGTTTGAATGAGTGTTGCCATGGAGGTCTGGCCCGGATGCTCAAATAAACAGAAATTAATTATACTAACATAATTATTTGCACAAAGACAATTATTAAAAGCATTAAAAAAAATTTGTTTTGCATGAATCCAATTTATAAATACAGAAAACATTTTAAATGACTGCAAAATTATACATTACTACATCCTGAATACAGAAATTGTTTAGGTTACACTTGGCAAAGTGAGCATGACTATTGGTTAATATATTAGTTTGTGATATATAATACATTATTCATATAAAAATAAATAGTATGTGTGTTTTATTATTAATTTATTTAAATATAATATATACTTCATGTAATATAATGTATACAAGAATTCTATTTCAATAATGACAAATGGGAATTAAAACAAACTGCATTTTGTTCAAAATGCATTTTAGATGATTCGAAAATAGTGTTTAATGATTCTGTGTTAACACTTTCCAAATGGTTTCATTAGTTACTTCACTAGTTAGAATAAACTAATGATAAACAATAGTTTTACAGCATTTATCAATCTTAATGATCAACATTTACCAATACATCATTATAATCAAAAGTTGTACTCGTTTACATTAGTTAATGCACAGCTCTATTACCATTAACTAACATGAACGCAAACAGTAAGAAAAGTATCGCTCAATGTCAGTGCGTGTAAATTAAAATGTAAAGTAATGTTAATGAAGCGTTTCTTGTGTTGATCTGCCAAACGCGACAATGCCTTAATATCAGGTGATGCGATCACATTTCTGACACAACTCTGCCTCTCTGTAACCTTGTCAAGAAGCGTCTTTCACAAAAGAACAGTCGGAGCGGTTGACCACACAAACACAGCAACAACCTGCAGTGGTCAATCCGTCAATATGTTTGCGAGTCGTGCATATGTGCAGCAGCGCAGCGACGAAACTGGAGGCGGATAATGTGATCATTTCTGTCTAATGTACCATCTGCTATTGTATCAATGTCAGCGTTACCATGAAGCAGCTTTCCTTTCCGTCTGTAGCCTGACGCTCTCAGCGCGGCCTGCCAACGCTCGCTGCCCATACAGACAAACAAGAAAAGCCCGATCTAAAGCCCACCTGCCAGAGCTGCAGTGTACTTATCTTTAATGTGGTTGGGCCTGTCAGTCAAGCAGTCAATTTCTCCAGACAAGGCCACTCTTTGTAAATCAGCGTAATATTCACGATTCAATTCAGAGGGAAGACGAAGCGCAGACGGCGTCGACTGTGACAGAGCTGTAATCATTTCAATCTGGTAAACAGCGATTATGCCTCTCAAAGCGTCTGTCTGTTCAACTGATACAGTAGTCTCGTGTCTTCTCTCGCACGCTCGGGGAAAGCAGACACGCGGCCCGAGTTTCAGCGCACGCAGTTTCAATCAATCCTGACGCGGGAAACTCCTGCACGGTTTCTGCTACGACACACGGGTGAGAATTAGTAAATGAATCCGCAAAGATAGAGTCAAATCAATCAGGGCTCCAGACTGCGAGGAAAACCGCTTCAATGCTTCATTTCTATGCAAATTGTCAAACACTATGATGCATTCTCAAAAATCATCCAAAACAAAACAAAAAAACCCAGGGAAAACCGTGTTTTTAAAATGATATACGCTAATATAAGCTAAAAATACATTTGATTGAATTAAATAAAAATGATATATGAATGCAATCAAATAAAATGCACATATAGAACAAAGAAATAATAGTAAAAGCCGAGAAAAATATTCCCTCGCCCACGCGCATTTTTGTGTGTAAAAGTCCTAACGCTCAGCATCTTCGTGCGCATTTTTACTGGAGCTAACATCCTAAACACAGCCTCTCATAAAGCCCATCAGCCCTTCACTCGTTCATTCTCTCAGCGTCGCTCGGTTTGGCTGCATCATTCACCACAGTGATACTTTTAGAAGTGATTTTCAGCGGTTTGTTCACATTAACACTGATCGCTATTGTTCTCGTAGTGAAATATATACGTACAGTACAGCATATAGACAACGACCTCAAGATGAGGAAGAAAGAAGGGATGAAATTCTCCCTGTAAGCAGTGAAAACCTCCTCTCGTCTCCTTCACGCCAGCAGCGACGCGACTCACAGCTGAAGTGCGTTACAGTAAACTGTCAAGTATTTTTAGAGTTTAATTGTCAATTATTCATTAGTATTTATATGAGATCTTAATGGTTATAATTTTAACTGTAATTAATGGGGTAAAACCCCCAAAAAATTTAAAATGGGCTTTTATGGTCGTGTGGAACGAATCGAGAGATTTTTAGTGCATTCTTATGGGGAAAATTGTTTTGGTGTACGAGAATTTTGAGTTCTTGGAACGAATTAAACTCGTAAACAGAGGTATTACTGTGCTATATTAGACTATAGAATTAAACCGTTGGGATTTGATGATTGCACTAGCCATAATCCCATTCTCAAAAACACCTCACAGCAAGTTTTTGTTTTTGGGTATCCGAGGCTCGGCCCTCTTCTGGAAAAAGGGGCGGAGAACAGCAGCTCATTTGCATTTAAAGATACACACACACGATAACAGTGTGTTTTTACAACATGATCTGTGGCGAGTTTGAGGTGAAACTTCACATTCTGATGACACCTGAGATTTACACCTTGTAAAAAGAAGCCCCTCCACTTTTCAGGTCGTAAAATACATTAAAAAATAAATGTTCCCATCACTGACAAAACTAAAAAGCGTCAACTTCTGCAGCTGGAGCACATGATCTACCCATTTTCAGCTCGGTTGCCTGTTCTTACGGTGACATTAAGGGCAACAGAATCGTCTCATCTGCTCCGCTCTCATCCATCAGTCTAACTACAGTGAGCTAATTATTTAGCCCATAACCCAGACACGATGCACATTACATCGGCTGAAAGATAAATCATTACACATGCTAGGCTTTCTGATATTAAGTGGTTTGTAAGTACAGTGGATGCATCATATTTCAAGAGCAGACAATATACACAGACGTGACGGCAACGAGAGTAATGACCACCCATTATCTTATATTGCCTGCAATAATAATTTTTGAGAGACTCGTTTCGTGAAGGGTGGTCCATCAGATGTTTAGGACAAAGACTTTCCTACGTAATCCAAAAATCGCTTTTTAAAGGTCGTTAAACGAAGACATGGATAAAACCCTTCAGGGAGGTTATTTTTACATCTAAAACGCCACTGATTGATCACAGAACATCATCTGCGGTTTATAAATACATCATCTTTGATAATGTTATTAAACGATTACAGCTCTATCTGTCGCAGGAATGTACAGAAATAACGAGAAAAGGACGACAAAATAAAAAAGTGTGGAAAACATGCATTGACTTTTGAACTAAAATGGAGATATTTACAAAAAAAGATTAAATGAAAATTAATTGAATGATTTTTAGCCGTTTTTGTTTTTTGCAATATAGCTCAAATAAAACTCAACAGCCGAAACGCATCATTTTCGTGTCATCGCTGCTTTACAACAATACGTATAATATAAAGCAGCGTATAATAAAGGTGACTTGACTTGATGTGTACCGACACCATAATATCTAATTGCATTAATTTATAAATAAACTATGAGCGGCACTTGCAGAGACAGCAAACTAATGTCTGGCCTTGAGAGCGTCATCTTAAAAACTCTAGACAATCATATCAATAGAAAATAATAAAGACAAATACGTAAAAGATGGTAAAACAGAAAAGGCAAATCTAGCTACAATTCATGCTGAAGTGGAAACTTGCACGTGGAAAAAACCCATAAATCCACAAAAAGAGATTTGATGAATGGTGCGGGTCAGATGGAGAGCGGCATGCCCTTGCCCAGCACAAAGCGCCTTTATGCAACTTAAGAAAAACTATTTAACGGCTATAGAAAAATGTTTCTCTTACAGTCGTAGAAAACATTTGAAAGCGCTGGATGAGCTTAGCACTTAACAACATAAAATTAACAAAGTTTGGGGGAGTTATTTAGTTAAAAAATACATTGAGTATGCAAGAATGCGGCCCAAGGACGGCGAACGCCGGGGCAACCGGAGAAAAAGAAGGGGAAACGTTAATACTTGAACTTTTGGGAGCGGTGGAATAATTGTGATGCATTGATAACTTTTCAATTAAAAATATTTCAATAAAAATGACATCTGAATAAAAGCCTTGTATGATAACATAACACGGATTAATCAGGAATTTCTCATTTAGTTGAGAAATCCAGATGTAATTATTGTGAAGATGTTTTAGATTTATTCTTCATGAATCTCTGAAGCACTAAAACAATCCGCGTCCGCGTTAGGGGAATGAAACGTCAAAAATAAAACCAATAACCAATTCAAATTCGCTTGGTTATTTATTTTTAAGTGTGTTGCGTCTTAATGACCATGGGGGAAATGTGCTGCTTTAAATAACGGTTCATTCACGTTTTGATGAACTAAAGTTTTGACATCCTTTTCCTAAATGTTTATCAATAACGAGAGATTCTCTCAAGGTTTAAACAGTTTTAAGCTTTATTTCATGCAAGAAATGGTATTTCTGTGTGTATGAAGTTTAAGAGCAAACCCGAAGCTCAAAGTTCACTTTGCTTGTCCATGTTCCCGTCCGTCTCTGGATCTCTCTGGCAGATTAATGCAGTTTAAATAACCCTTTATGATCAAGCACGTCCTGCAGTTTAGCAACAGTCGGCTGCAGTTTACGACACTGATCTAGAGAGTTTTAGAGAGGAAAGAAAGACATCACAGCCCTCGTTTCTTGATGTCGCTGCAGTGTCTCCACTCTCTGCAAACTCCAGGTGGACTGCCAGACGCTGAATGCAGTGAAAAACTGTCACCTGATCGACCCTTACAGAGAACACCGATCACACTGTATAAAGCTATTATCAGCCAATAACGATCGGCGCCTGATCCGGCGGAGGATCCTTACATTTATTCATTTAGCGACTTACAACATGAGGCAAACAGAAAGCGATTCATCCAGAAGATGCAAGAGTCCTTACAATACAAAGTTTCCAACATTGCTTGAAGTGGTGTAAGCCTGGAGAATGGAGGGACCAGTGCAAAATAAATATAAATTATATTTACTTATTATTATATTAATACATAAAAATAATTTTGTTTTACATTGCACTGGTCCCTCCATTCTCCAGGCTTACACCACTTCAAGCAATGTTCAAAATAATATACAGTAATACCTCGATTTACGAGTTTAATTCGCTCCAAGAGCTCGTAACTCAAAATTCTCGTACACCAAAACAATTTTCCCCATAAGAATGCAATAAAAATCTCTCGATTCGTTCCACACGACCATTTAAAATATGTTTGGGGTTTTACCCTATTAATTACAGTTAAAATTATAACCATTAAGATCTCATATAAATACTAATTAATAATTGACAATTAAACTCTAAAAATACTTGACAGTTTACTGTAACGCACTTTGAAGGATTGCTGGCGTGAAGGAGACGAGAGGAGGGTTTCACTGCTTACAGGGAGAATTTCATCCCTTCTTTCTTCCTCATCTGGAGGTCGTTGTCTATATGCTGTACTGTACGTATATATTTCACTACGAGAACAATAGCGATCAGTGTTAATGTGAACAAAACGCTGTAAATCACTTCTAAAAGTATCACTGTGGTGAATGATGCAGCCAAACCGAGCGACGCTGAGAGAATGAACGAGTGAAGGGCTGATGGGCTTTATGAGAGGCTGTGTTTAGGATATATACACACATACACACACACACACACACACACACACACACACAAAAGCATTCACACATGAATAGATTTCAGAGCTTCAGGTCCATCCCCGAGACATTCTGGACATTGCAAATAAGATCAAATTAAAAAGCAGAGATTTTTAACTACTCTACTATGCAGTGAAACTCTATTCACCATTTCCAGCAAGTTTGTGCAGTTCCAGAAAGTAGGTGTATGCATTAGTTCTGAGCGCTACGTTGAGTTTGACAGCCATGAATAACCTCTGCAGAAAACACCTCTGCTGAAGCACTGACGCATTACACAAATCAGACACATTATGCAGATTACCATCGCATTACGCCACTCATCCTTCACCGCCGCGCTACAGAAGAGCTGCTCATTTACTCCAAAACTTCCTTCCATGAGACTGTGTAACAAACACTTTTACATGCGTTCACATTTATGCATTTAGCAGAATTAGTTCAGAAATGGACCGATATAAAACTGCTCGAGTGTGTGTCACAAAAATATTTCAACTAGAAGAAACCGAGACTAGGGGTTAAAGTTAAAAACAATAGAATTTGACTTGGTCATCATTTTTAATCTGGTGTAATTGATGAAAAGCTAATGTGTACATTTAGAGATCAGAATTGTTTTGTACTTTGTAATATGCAATTAATTTCAGTGGTTTTATTTACATTGATACAGCTGTTAAGATATCTGAAAAGCATGAAGCATTGCTCACAAACGGCTTGTAATTCTATTATAGTTACTTGGGAATCTCATGCTTTCAAAGCTAACTTGCTATTGCTAGCCGCTCCGAAAACCACCTTTAACTGAAACTACATGAAAGATGCATGACTAATTCAATTTTATAACTTTTAAATAGTTTAGCTGGAGCATTGAGAATCAACCACTTTTACTAGTTTATATTGATCAGTAGAGCGTGACGCTTGCAACATCAAGGTCATGGGTTCGATTCCAAGGGAAAGCAAGAACTGATTAGAATGTGAATGCAATGTAAGTTGCTTTGGATAAAAGCATGTGCCAAATGCATGAATGTAAATTAACAAATGAAACAAGGCATTTTGAACTGAACCATGTGTGAAATACACAACCCATGTTTGCTGTAGTTCATTCTTCACAGGGAATTTCTTGAATTTCCAAAGCTTACCAACATATGGACTCATTAAACTCTCATTCACCCTTACTAAGACCCGTTCACTTAGTAAAACCAGTCAAAATCAAATATATACATATTTTTTAAATTACCAGCAAAAATAATTTGATTACAAAAATTTCCAGTAAAAAAAAAAAAGATTTAATAATTTTTTTTATTTTTTATAAATGACCCGGTAAAAATGCGCGCAAAGATGGTGAGCGTTAGGACTTTTACACACAAAAATGCGAGGGAAAAATTCTCGCACTCCGATACAATCCTCGTTTACAAAGTCACTCGTAAACCGAGGTATCACTGCGCACAGCAAATAAGTGTTTGGGGAATCATAAATAAATATAAAGACTATAGGAATATGTGTTTCTACTTAAAAATGTCAAGTTTAAACTCAATTACGAGAGAAAAGGGTTTCGAAGCAAATCCTACAGCAGTCTTTTAGTTGGTGCATTTGCACTCTGCTGTAAGTCCTGCTAGCTGAACCCGTCACGGCGACCCCCCCCCCCCCCCAGATTCTGTCCTCAGATCAGAGCCGTCAGACCGTGTTCGGCTGCTGAACCTGGAAGGAAGCCGGCCCTGACTCAAACTCTCCGAGCGGGCCATGCGCTGAATAATGCATCCCGCGTGTCACCAGAGGCCTCCGCTGCAACGCCTGAGCCAGATTTAAATGTTCACACTCAATTGAGTCCAGCTATGATACACAGACTTGCTTCGACACACACACACACTCATCATCATCATCATCATCATCCACGTCCCACCTGAACCCGGTTTTATGATACTCTCACTGGGATGAATATAGATCAGAAACAAACACAGATGGAAGACAAGTTACACAAAAACGAAAGGCTTGAAACACCCGAGGGCAGTTTTCACGGGATGTTTGCATTTGGGCAATGATTACTGACGTCTAGAGCCAAAAAAACGGCCATGTGCTCGACTGAAATTACATTTACAATTACAGTCCTTGCAAATGCTTTCTTGCCAAAGCTTACAAGACTTGAGACAATAAAACTAAACGCACACACTCGATTTAACACCTCTTTGACGAGTGGAAACCAAACGCTGGCACCTTCACAATGCTTCAGACGACGCTTTCTTCTGCCTGACGGAAGGAAAATGACTCGTGCGCAGAGTGATCAAATGGTTTGCCGACTTTTTAATTGCATGTATCATTACTCTACAGGAAACACTAGCGCTGCACGACTAATCTAAACATATTGCGATATGGCTCCAAGATTTAGTCACTTTTAACATCATTTGCGAACGCAAAATGGTTGAATCATCTTTCTATACTTGCAACGAGAATCGCTTATCAATAAAAGACGAGCTTTAAGGGTTTCAGTCAAAATAAAACTGATGTCCACAATTTTAGCATCGTAATTTTGTAAAAACTAGAGCATATAAGAATAATAATTGTATATTTTACAATAGTTACAGTTATAGAAAATTGTATAGACATATCAATATATAAACATCAGAAAATTGTGGCCAAAGAAGCACAGCGACCCTTTATTTATTCTCCAGAATAAATTTAAAATTGCAAATCATGATTTTCATCCCCTCAAATCCCAATCAAAAAGTATTCTGTTTGCATTTTCTTCTCTTCTAGTGGTCATACATGTACATCTACACCGTTAGCTCTTTGACTTTTTTGTGTGTCACTTTTGATAAATGCATAAATGTAAAATGTATTCATTCTTCAGGCAGCGTTTAAGCCTATACATCTTGATTAAAAACCAACACACACGTACTATTAATCTAAAATCTGAGCTGAACAATTAGCTCACACTGGGTAAAACATTCAAATGGTTCAGTAAACATGAGCAGCAAACAGATCCGAGAGAGAAAAGCCTGAGGCGAGGTGTTAAGTGAGCGAGGGAAACAATCCACAACATCTCTGGCGAAATTCATCACGGCATGCTTAAAACACGCTCGCGCGTCATCATTCAAATGCAAATTTAAATGCTCCAACCTTTCCACATAATCACAGATGATTTTATAGCTGATGAGTTGCGCGCTGTTGACGGCGCATATGCGAGGACTAATAGCCCATGATGGCGTTCTGCCTGACTAGCGCTTCGCTGTGAAAAGAGACAACTGTTTCACATTTGGCATTTTCTTATGCAAAGCAATAATTCACAGGGTGCTGCACATACGTGGGGCGTCGCTGCTCCGTCCAAGCGATGCTCATTAACACACGCCAGCGGAGGTCAAACGAGCTGAGCCCGTCACTTTACTCTAAAGAACATCAACCCAAAAACATTACAGTCATTTCATTTTGATTTTTAGTATTAACCAAATTCAAAATTATATTGAATAATTATTTGATTTCCAAAATATTATTTCAAATATTGGTATCTTAATACTTTGAAAAAAATTACATTAAAAAAAATTATGGAATTTTATTTTTGGGAATTATAACACTTTTTGGCAGCATTTAGTACAAATAATGGTTTAAAATGAACAACAAATAAATAAATGTTTGTTTGTTTTTTACCGTAACAGTAACACCAAAGCTTGTCATTTTCTTCTTAAGAAAAAAAAAAATATATAAACTTTTTATTTTTGAAATTATAACACTTTTTGCCAGCATTTAGTACAAAATAATTGTTTAAAATGCAAATAAATAAATGTGTTTTTCATTTTTTATGCAGTAACACCAAAGCTTGTCATTTTCTTCTTAAGAAAAAAAATTAAAATATAAACCTTTTAGTTTTGGACACTTTTTGGCTGCATTTAGTACAAAATAATGGTTTAAATTGCAAAAAAATAAATAAAACAAAAGTGTTTTTCATGAGTTTGTACAGTAACAACCAAAGCTTGTCATTTTTTTTAAGAAAAAGAAAAGAAAGTGGCTTTTGCCGGTTTTTGTCCCAAAAGAGAAAAATGTTGGAGAAATGCACGCCGGCGCTCCGGTTTCACTCTCGCTCCAGCCGTCTCCACTCATGCTCATTAGAAAAGCAAGGCCTGCACTTTTGGCTGAACTATCCCTTTAAGAAACGTCTTTTAGAAATAGTTCACGAGCCGTTTATGACTTTCTTCTTCAGCCGAACAATCAAGGGTTATATTAAATAATATCCTGGCTCTTCCCAGCTTTGTAAAAGCGCCCGAGTTTCTGAAGCTAAAAAAGCGCATCCATCCATCATAAAAGTCCTGCGACTCCATGGGAATAATGCAGGAAAAATATCCATATTTATAACTTCATAAACTATAATCACCGGCTTCCAGCAACAGCTCAGCTTGAGGGGGAGTCAATTATGGGATCTAAGCCTTTAACTTCTTTACGAGGTAGATTTTTGTGAAAATCTTTGTTTGCAATCTATGGAGACGCATCTAAAATGGGTAAAAGCGGTGCATGAAAACACTGGTGTTGCTTCAGTTCGACGGGACAGGGATGGAGGTTTGGATCAGTCGTCCCTCTCCGGAGATCACTCACACACTTCACTGCGACCTCGCTGCATGAAGCCTCATCGAGCAACACACACATCCTCAGAACCGGCGTAATCTCCGTACGGATGTTCCCACACGCGGCTGCCAGCGGAAGAAGCAGGAAGTGCTGCAGGATCTGTTCGAGCTGCTTAGCGCTTCTCTTCTGCAAATGTAATTGTTACTCGATTAGGAGCCAACAGGCCCGTCCCGCGGCAGATCAACAGATTAGCGTGTTCAGCGGTGCGACGCAGGATTGGGATTACCTCACACTCTCCCCTCATTACACACACAGGAACAAAATACAAATAAAACCTGATGATGGAGTTAATAAACAGCAGTGGTCGTGTGAAGTTAATATCTGGAGAAATAAAAGCACATTATTGTTGGATCTTCAGTCGCTGTCATCATCACACACTCACACACTCACACAAGACTGAGCGCCAGAAACTGCTTCCAGGATCCGTTTGATATAGTGGAGGCCAACACTCAACTCACACGATACACTGTAACGATAACTGGAGAAATGTATCTTCGCATAAGTTATCAAAATAAAAACACCTTTAATTATTACAGTTACAAAAATCTATCTCTTCTCCCCTTGAAGAAATGCTTTTGGTCTGTGTACTTTCTCAATAAAAATTAAACATTATGATAATATTATTATTATTGTAAATTACAATCATTATTATTACTACATAAATAATAATAATAATAACTGTCTCATTTTTATAAACAGATCATATATTTTGTTGTTACTGGGGAAACGTAACACTTAATATTCATCAATTGTATTAATTGTCCTGCTCTGTCAGCCAAACACACCGTTTATAATGTTTTCCTGTGAGCACTGTAAAGCTGCTGTGAAACAATCTGTTGTAAAAAGCGCTATATAAATAAAGGTGACTTGACTAATAAAAACTAAAATGTAAAAATATATATATATATATGAAATGTTTAAACTCAACTGTTGACATTTTTTGCACATTTGCGTTGAAACAATTCAGCATTTTTTAGACTAGCAATTAAATTGAAACATTTTAACAGCACATTTTTATTAACATCGGCAATAATAAAAAGATATATTCTAAAATATAATTATAATTATAAAAGAAAGTACAGTACACCAAATATGGGGAGAAAAATTTTACTTTGTAGAGACAGACAGAGAGAGAGAGAGAGAGAGAGAGATTTTCACCAGTGCAGTAGTAGTGTGTCTTTCAGAGTTGAGTTCCAGGTGCTGCGATCATCTCACATAAAGGAGTGAAATTCAATCTGTGGTCAGCGGCCTCTCTCTCTCTCTCTCTCTCTCTCTCTCTCGCTCTCTCTCTGTCCTCATCAGATCCTCAACACCTTCTTCTGAAACGCTACACTTCTCTCTCTCTCTCGGTCCTGGGATCTTCATGCCATCCTGACTCTCATTCAGAGCAGACCGCGTGCATGAAGACTCAAAGACCAGCTTACAAAAACAAAAAACTAAAACTACACTGAAAAAAAATAAATAAATAAAAATGTAGAAATAATGTTCACTCAGAAACCGCTAGTACATTTCACACACAATTACAAAGAACCAGCGAGTGTAACGATGAATTAAACATGACATTTTATATAAATATTCTATTCTAAACTTTATATTTTATCTTTAAAAATCATGTTTACAGAATATATGCAAATACGGATGAAAATCATTTCAGAGACGCTTTATTTTTCATATTTTACATAAATATTTGACCGTATGTTTTAGTAAAACATCTACTAAACTAAATCCAGTTCAAATCAAAGAAGCAAACAAAAAAACGATTCATGCTCAACTAAAACTACACTGAAATAAAACATAATTACAAACAGGATTTAAAAATAAAAGAAAACTAGTCATATTTTCAAAATATTTTGACTCCATACAGAATCTCGGCTTGTCTGTCATTCATAAATATGCATTTGTATAAAGCCTCTCCACAGCCCTTCTGTTTGACTGCTTAACATTTGTTTTCTTGCTCTTAGAGACTAATAAAAGCTGAAGTATGTGGTGGCTAACGCGTCTCAGGCTTATGAAATATGTACAGCGAGTGGCTATTGGATATCTGAATGGAATTCAAATGGGCTCCAGCACATCACGCGGCCCTTTAGCTCGCGAGATCCGTAGCCTTAAAACCCTGTGAGGAGGACGACACCGTTTCAAAATCCTTCCGGTGTCTTAAACGAGACGCTTTCAAATGAAACATGCATCTATATTGTGCTTTATAATCATTTCTTCCATCCAGAGAGCACGAATGACTGATATAATACAGTAATGCCTTGAGATACGAGCATAATCCGATCCAGAACAAGCTCATAACTCAAATTGCTCGTATCTAAAAATCATTTCCCTCATAAGAAATAACAGTTAAAAAAAAAAATCCCTTCCGGCCCTCTAAAAAACTCCCTTATTAGTGCTAATAACAGTGGAAAAACATGCTTTTAATTGCTATAGACACACACACAAAATATAGTATATAAGTATTTCTGTGATATAAAATAAAATGGTTTTAATTATGAGTTCTTTCCTTCGAGACGATACAGTAGCGGCTAATGACGGAGGAGGAGGAGGAGGGGGGGGGGTGTAGCGTAGTTAATGCAAACAACACAGGAAGAAACACTACACTTCAGTGTTGTGTGTTGGATAGACTCAGAAGATGATATGTATTATTATTGAACACTCATAACTCGTGCTGCTCCCAGCTTAATACTGGTGAATCACTCGTAACCCCCGCTGTAAAACCAAGCTGCCTCTAGTGGAGATCATATGCAATTACCCATAAATGAGGAGCTTGAGCTGCTGCGAGTGCTCGTCTGGAAGCTGCTCGTATCTCAAATATTCACTCTCATCTCAAAGCAAACATTGGGAGGCTTGCTCGTATCTCAGAATACTCGTATGTCGGGACGCTCGTATCTCAAGGCATTACTCGTATCTCAAAGCAAACATTGGGAGGCTTGCTCGTATCTCAGAATACTCGTATGTCGGGATGCTCGTATCTCAAGGCATTACTCGTATCTCAAAGCAAACATTGGGAGGCTTGCTCGTATCTCAGAATACTCGTATGTCGGGACGCTCGTATCTCAAGGCATTACTCGTATCTCAAAGCAAACATTGGGAGGCTTGCTCGTATCTCAGAATACTCGTATGTCGGGACGCTCGTATCTCAAGGCATTACTCGTATCTCAAAGCAAACATTGGGAGGCTTGCTCGTATCTCAGAATACTCGTATGTCGGGACGCTCGTATCTCAAGGCATTACTCGTATCTCAAAGCAAACATTGGGAGGCTTGCTCGTATCTCAGAATACTCGTATGTCGGGACGCTCGTATCTCAAGGCATTACTGTATTAATGTTTAGGCAATACATCATATATAGTTACAGGTCTGCTCATTACAACTGCTTTATAAAGTTTAGAACACGTCGATTGCATGGAATTCACAAAGCAGACGTTCAGCCCATCATCCGTTCTCACTGTGAAATGCGTCACTTGATTGACGTGCAGGGCAGCCAGTCTGACCTCTGACCTTTTCTGACACAGGGGTCACGGCGCAAGTGCTGCAAAACTCTAGCAAGCTAGCGAGTAAAGATGAGTGGTGGAACTGGACAAAGTCAGAAGTCACAAACGTACCACTTCATACGCTGATTTAGGAAGTGCGTTTGCCTCAATCTCCGTCTGTCATCGCTGCACTGAAGAAGGGAAATGTGGAGCAGCATTTTCAGACTGTTCATAAAAACTACGACACTGACTTCCCTCCGAAAAGTGAGCGGAGAAGAAGAAGGAGGGTGGAGGAACTCAAATCTCAGTGGTCCGGACAGCAGACATTTTGCACAAACTCAAAAAAATGTAATATGGTAAAATGTAAAATAAATGTAAATGTAACATTTTGCAATATGGGTTCAGGTAGTTCTGAAGCTACAACAGCATATATTGTGCATGTAAAGAATTCTCAATAGATTCATAAATAAATACAGGTTTTGTTCTTATAAGCAGCTCACAAACCAAAATAGTGCGGCACCCCAGCTTTATAAAAACAGCACAGACATCAAATCAAAAGTTTCATTGCAAGGGAAAAAGGTTTTTAAACACATTCATATATAGGTACAATGTATATTCATCTAGAAATCAAGGTTTTAGATTAAATCAAAAACAAAATCATAAACTTATTCAAGCACGTCCAAGTCTGAACATGCACATAACTGACCAACAGCTCATGACACAAATCACAGAAATGTAAGAGCCATAAACCCTAAACGCGTGTTATTGGCACTCTGTAGGGGAAGTTCAGCCATCATTTCCTCTTGCATGCCGTTCTTCTGCTGGACACAAAGGAAGAGGTTCTGGAGAACAGCTGATGGACCTCATGGACTTCCATAGAAAAGAAGAAAATCAATGGAGTTGATGAACACGAGAACTGAGGCAGAGGAAAAGATGATGATCTTCCCCTATAACATCACAAAACATCGGAGATATTGCTTTCAGCGACTACAAATCTATGGATAATATGCGTTTCAGGGTTTATGGCCCTTACATTTTCCATTGAAATGGCGGGTAAAAAATATGAAAAAAGAACAAGTTGTGCAAGTGTTAATATCACCCAATCAAATATCAAGAACAAGTGTTAATATCACCCAATCAAATATCAAGAACAAGTGTTAATATCACCCAAAAATGGACAAATATCAACCAATTACGGCAAGACACTCAGGCTATGACTGATAAAAACTATTCAGAGGAATTCCAAGAAGGGGAAAGAAAAGGAAAAATCAACTCTCTCTTTACTGTAGTTTTGCTTACAGTAGAAAAACAATCAGAGCGTGTTTGGTGCAAGCGTCCAGAGAGTGACCCACGGGTCTCCGGCACTGGAGCGAACGTGATGTTGAAGCAGAAGACATCTTTAAAAACGAATTCATCTGGGTCAGACTGACTGGAGCGAGACTTGAGAAAGAAAGAAGCACAAAATCAAAGGCATCTCTATCACTGCAGACGGAATAAACAGCAATTAAGAATCTCAATCACGCTTTAATTAAGAAAAGAGCCGTTTGGAGAGAGAAACAAAGGGCTGTAAACTGCAGCGAAGTGTCCAGCGCTCGCGCTCACTATCGACTGCAGCCGCTGAGAAAGGTCAGCCGCAGAATACAGACGCACAAAAGGTTGAATGAGGAAACCCAAGCAATCTTTGGCCGTATGAAATAGAAATCTCAGGGCTGTACTCTGTTACAAAGTTACTGAAGTGAGGTAGCCGTGCTGTACAGCAAACTTCCACAAATGAGAAGAGCCGGCTGGGGAAATTGGCTCGCCCACTGGTCATCCAGACATCAACCGTCCGCACTGATACGAGTTCATGCATTAGCCATCAGAGCATCTGCACTGCTAGAACAAGCCCTCATTTCCATAAGTGGACCTGAGATTCACGTTCATATGCTCAACTAATTGCATGTAATCTGGATTATGCGATCAGATTCCACAAAGCACTAATACGGCCGATACCATAAGCGTATTTCAAAAGACATTAATCAATATATTGGCTGTTAAATCTACATTTTTTCATTTTCCAGAATCTGAATTTTAGGTTGCACTTCATCAGATTTTCTTGTTTGAAGTGATCCCAATCATATTTTCAGCAAATCATGATGAACAGTTGCATCTGAAGCGTCTCAGCGGAAGGAAATAACACATTATTTAATATATCGGGCAAAGTTTCTTTAATCGATAACGACATTTCTGCATTTATCAGATGCTTTTATCCAAAGCGACTTGCATTGCATTCAAGAAACACACTGAAATCAGTTCTTGCTTTCCCTGGGAATCGAACCCATGACCTTACAGTTGCAAGCGCCACTCTCTACTGTTTGAACTACAGGAAAGATTATGAAAAATTACCATATATGTCAGCCGATACCGATATGGTGGCTGATATATCGTGCATCACTACAAAAAATAGAATATTTGTAATAAAATTAATGTTTTATAATACTAGCCAGACACTAGTCATTTCATCACTGGATTTATAGAAACCATTTCACTTTTAAGGAGCGTTTTCTCGGCTTTGAAACATTTATTTGTATTATTATCATCATTGGAATGATCACTTTCATTTAATTGATATGTCTTTGGAAGGCTTTTTGGTTTCAAACACATATTTTATGATTATTCTTTCTATTTTACAACTATTTGATACGTTTATGACTTAATTATGCAATGCAATATTTAATGCACTTAATTTCAAAGAATAGAATACATTTGTTTATTTTTGCATTTTTATTTCAATATGATACAAGATCATCCTATTCAATTCAATGTGATAAACGGCTTAAGTCAAAAGTCATCAAAAAGTAGTCCGATTATTTTACGTAAAATGTGTAAATGCAATGGATTACATTTGAAACTACAATTTTTGTCACGTAATTTGGAATCGATAAACTACGATTTGTAAATAACATCTTGGTTAATATTATATTTAGTTTTAAAGTACTATTTTTATCGTTAAAGTAGTGTAGTTATGTACATTTAACTCAAAGCTAAAGTCCAGCTAAGATTTTAATTACCAGATAAAAATCTATTCATCAAAATTCAAATGTTTGACTCTGATATTAATTTAGTGGTTCTTGACACTGAAAATACAGAATAAATGATCTGAATGGAGTTGAATATTGACACTATAAAGCAGGGGTGCCCAAACTTTTTCCTACGAAGGGCCAAAAATCAAACTTGATTGAGAGCCGCGGGCCAAAAGTACATTTTGCATCATTAATCAAACTGTATCACATTAAAGTTGCTATGGCTTTATTTATTTCATAATATTTAAAATAAATATAAAACAACTTTAATCTGATTAACTAATGCAGTTTTATTAGTAAAGCTTTGCATTTTAATGAACAATTTAAATAGGCAACAATCCCCAAGTGTTCAATGTACAATACATTTCAGTGCCAAATACACAATCAATAATAAACCGTGTGGTTGCAATATCAGTGACCTAATGAGAGATCTGAAGCTGGTGCTTATTTTTCAGAAAACCGGTCAGTAGCTGACTAACAGACAAAGACAAGATATTATGTAGGTGAGAGTCAGTTATTTGGCTTCTTAGTTCACTCTTGTTCAAGTTCATCAGATTGAAAGTCTGCTCGCAGAGGTAGATACAGTAATCCCTCGCCACTTCGCGGCCTCAGCGCATCGCGGATTATTCAAAAATATTAATCAAAAAATACAAGTTAAAAAATACCCCCATGTACAGCCGTATTGCTGAAAGCAGCGTTGTTTCCTCGTGACGAGAGAGAGAAACGGTTTCCCAGGATGCCAGACAAAGAGAGAAACTCTCTCAGAGGCTTTGAACACGCCCACAGCACTCAGACAAGACACGTGATTGGCTCCCGGCGCGAGCTCGACCAATGAGAGCACAAGTGGATGTATCCCGTGAGCTGATTGGCTGATCCTATTTTCACCAATTGCGATAGTTCCGGTCCACATTAACCGCAATAAACGAGGGATCACTGTACTAGGGATGGGCGATACCTGACTTTTTAAATTCGATACGATAGATATTTTTGGGTATAATTTTACCGATATCGATACAGATACCGCTTATTTCTTAAATGTGTACTTTGAGAAAGCTGCACAATGTTTTGTGACGACAGATATTGTACTCTTTTAAAACAGCAACAGACTGTTTGCAAACTAGACATACTGCCTTTGATTTGATTTCTGTGAATAAAAACTCATCAGCTTTAAAACAAAAGCTCTCGTCTGTGTGCCGCTGCCTTGATTTCTCCATTATTGCGTTTCATTTGTTGACGTTTATTGACGTCATGTGTCGCAAAGCACGCAGTGCTGCGCCTTGAATTGCGCATTTACAATAAAATGTTTAATTAATTTACATTTAATTTCAGTTTACTCTGTTGTAGTTCAACTATAAAACAAACAAAATTGTTATGTCAAATTAGAAATGACAATCTGTGTCTCGCCCTCTCTCTCTCTCTTTCTGTCTGTCCTCGGACGGTACGGCGGGCCAAATCAAAGGTTGCTGGGCACTAGTTTGGGCATCTCGGCTATACGGTCTTCCGCAGAGCTGCTTTATAGAGGACGCATTAAAGTACATTTTCATTACTGAATGTGTTTTCTTGAAGAATATTGCAGCATTAACTGATTAACAAGTCTGTATATTATAAAATGGTATTTCATTAAAATGTCTTGGCTCTGCACGTTAATATTCATTATTTTAATGCTTTTGCAACGTCAGCATCATAATAAAATGCAAAAACATATAATTATATATGGAATTATAAATATTTTACTCAGTTTTACACAATATGGGCTTATTATAAAGGCCCAGTCACACAGCGAAAACGCATGAAGAACGCACGAATTACGCACAGATTTTCGTTTCTGCGCGGCGTGTGCGTCATATGCGTAATTCACGGTGGAATGAACGAGGACCGTCAGTGATTGTAAGTGGATGTGCGTCGAAGGTGGTTTGTGCGTGATTTTGAGTTTTGAACGGTTCAAAAATTTTCTGACGCACAGATGTGCGTCGGTGTGCGTTATTTATGAGTCGGCGTGCGTAGTTTATGCGTTGAGTATGCGTGACATGCGCAGGACACGCGTCGGCTGTCAGTGCTTATGCGTCGTAACTGGTTCGAAAGCGCGCACGTCCACTGACGCCCCACCTTCATATCACTCATGAACCACGCACCGCGGCGCACGTATCACGTTCATTCCACTGACAATGTGGATTCTGAAAGTGCTTGTTCGTGGAACGTTCGCGAAGCGTGAGTGTTTGGACGCGCTCCGGCAGTGATTCATGCGTCGGGTGTTCGTGGAATACTTTGGTCAATTTCTCGACGCACAAGCACGCACAAACCCAATCTATGCGTGATTTGTGAGTAATTCATGCGCGATCGGCTGTGTGACTGGCCCTTAAGGTTAAAAAATTGTGTATTTTATACACATACATATACACACACACACACACACACACACAATGTCAACATGTGTTTCCAAAGCAATACACTACTAGTCTGTTTTACACATTTAAGAAATAATATGAATGACGTAAGCAAATGGGAGTCCATGACAGTGACCAAAACATGCGACACAAATGAAAAGCTCGTCGTCTCGCTTCCCGTCGGTTCCCCGGACACTCGTCCACTAACTTCATATGGTGCATCTCGGGATGAGCTTGAGCGATGATCCCGCTCATCAAAAAGGATTTCACGCATTAAGCAAAAGCCGATGGATCAAACGCTTCTAACAGCATGAGGAACAGTTCAGTGCAAACTCTGGAGCGGCGCATGTGTGTTTATAGGAACATCAGAGAGAAACATTTGGACAAGGAAGTGTGCTGCACTTGTGAGCGCTTCTGCCCAGCGTTGATTCCTCCTGCGAGGACTCGGACGAGACAGCACTTCTGACAGAACACCGTGAGAGGAGAAGCACTCGCACACTTTCTGGCAGCTTAAACAAAAGCAAATCTCCCCGTCTCCATCAGTGCAGAGTTTCCCGCTGCGCAGCGCCTTCCCAGCAGCCTCGGCGCTCCGCCGGCCCCTGACACAGATGGATCTGTCTCACTCGCAGAGAGCGATACCTCACGGCCGGGGTTCTCCTGTCATACACGCATTGATTTGACAAGAGAGACGAAAGGTAGAACTCAGAGCTAATGCAATTGTGAAGACAAATGCTCAGCTGAGCAAAGAAAAAGAGGAGGAAAGAGGAAGAAGAGCTGGGATGGGATGGGATGAGAGCAGCGGGAGGCTCTGGATCGGGTCAGGAAAGAGTCCGAACGCCTCTGAACACACACGCGTGTGCAGTGTTTTAACATGTCAGCCAGATGAGGACAAAACACTGATGTGGATCATGAGGAATCTAGAGATGGTTTTACAACGCTGGGTATTAAAGAGCTCATTCATGAGTGTAGCCTGATTTTGCTTTTTTAAATGAATGTTTCTTGCATTACTAGATACTTTCCACTAGATAACAACACAAAAATACTAAGATTTTTATACACACACACACAAACTTTTCAAGATGCATGTGGAAATTTGTCTGATCCAGGACGAGACTTTATTAAAATGTTGTAGATTTCAGTCGCAAATGAGAATCACTAAAATTATTGAAAATATTTTCAGACAAATAACTTCTTAATGGTTGTTCAAGGTAATAAAACCTTTTCAACTGCTGAAGAATATGTAAAAGTAAGGTTTTTGGATCGGATGCAAAATTTGTCACCCACGAAAGACACAATAATTAACATAATTCATAATTAACTTAAAATTAAATTTGAATTTAAATTTTGATTTTTTTTATTTAAATTTAAAATTAAATTTGTTCACATGACATGGTTATATTCAGAGGATAAATATCATAATAAATTGGGTGTTCAATCACTATATTTAATGAAATCATATTTACAAATATTTTAATCATATCATAAAATATTATTAATAAACATTACTACTGCAAATCTACATTCAATAATTATGGGATTTTAATCAATGCTTTCAGAATCGGGTTTTTTTTTTATTATAAATTTTGATTTCTGCCTTTTATTTTACATATTAACATTTTTAATTTAAGTACATTTATTGAACAAAAAACTAAAATAATTATTATTAAGTATTAAATTAGACGATATTTTAACTAAAGTATTTTTTATTTCATTTTGCCCATACTGGTTTTACTCTGTGTGTCCGGGGTAAAAAGTCCCCTCACCACTTTTACAAAACATTTATACGATTTTAATACACATTTTATACACATACACACATATAATGTGTGTGCCACAGTGGAAATCATCATTCCACCGTGAAGACAAAACAAAAGAGACATATATGCATGAAAAAGTGCATTACACACTCTTTTTGGGGCACATGAAACTGCACTCTTAATTTTGTTTACTTTTGTGTCCTGTAAATAATCTGATCATCAGGTCAGACGCTCCACACACACACACACACACACACAGCGGCTGATAACTCCATGGACAGTCGGCTCCAGCTGTGAATCAGAATTCAAACACAATCCATCAGGAAAGTTTTCCACGGGCCGAAGGAACAGGACAGGAATCTGCCAGTGACCTTCATGTGAAGACCATCAACATTGAGATTAATCAAACGGCCAAACGCAACACGTCGAGAGGCTGCTTTTAACCTTACGCATCAGAGTGTTAATAAATATTAATAGCTTTCATTTGCGCAGCACTTTTAACTCTGTTTAAGCGCTGTAAGGCAGCAGTCAGATCACGGCAGCAGCTGTAAAAGCCGTTTGACAGAAATGCGAGGATCTAAGTGGCAGAGTATTGAATTGACATTTCCAGCACGCCTCTGATCAACCACAGTTTTCCTTTACAAGTCTGTGAAGGATTGCAAATAAAGAGCCTCGTTACAGTCGTTCTTTCCATCCAAATAACACCGAAGCGCGTTCACGCAGACCAATGAATGGACATCAGAGAGGAAGTCAGACAGGAGCAGAAAACTGACGAAAGCATGCTGAAAAAGAAATAATTAAAGGGATTTGGATAGAAATAAATTAAGTAGAGAACTTGAATATGTAAGTTCCCTTAATTCTTAAATAATAAGTAGTCGTGTTTTTGGCGTTGCGCTCATTACTCGTCAGCAGCTAAACGACAGCAATCCTGTAAGAGTCGCCACCTTCCATTAAACGCAAATGAAGGCACAATTATTTATGCCGTTAAGTAGCGATTGCATCTGAATGTGCTGTATTTGCATGTTCTGTATTCTTGCAATTAAAAGCTAATTAATTAGATACAATTCTATTAAAGAACAAATCCCACTCTTCAATACACACAAGCGGAGGTCAGTCTCTGCTCAAATGTGAAGGGCTTTTTTTGTTGCTGTTGCACAGAATTCGCTGCTAGTTCATATTAGGTCAGATCCTCTAACTAACATTAACTTTTGATTTAATAATGTAAAAAATGTATTTAAATTAAAAAAGTATTAATTAAAAATGTGTTTAATAATTTAAAATTTTATATGTTTTGCTTAAATACTTGGACTGGTTTGTCTTTAAGGAATGTTGTTTATAATTGTTTTTAAAAAGTATAAATATAAATTACAAAGCATTAATTGCTAAATTAAGTCAAATTTTTTAAATAATTTAATTAAAACAAACAGTAAAAATTAAAATAATAATAATTTATAATGCCAATATAAAAGTTTAAAAAGGAAATAATTTTAACCAAAAAAACAAAACATTTTTTCACTAAAGAAAAAAAAAAAAGTTAAATAATAAAGTTTATAAATAATTCCAGTTTTTCTGGTAACACTTTACATTAAATATATATAGATAATTTATAAATTACCTCATAATGCATAAAGAAATATTAACGAACAATGAGAAACACATTTGTTACAGTATTTATTCATCATTGTTAATGCTAGTTTTTTTTTTTTTTAAACGTTCACTGCTAGTTCATATTAGGTCAGATTCTCTAAATAATAGTAACTTTTGATTTTAATAATGTATTAGATAATGTTGAAATTAGCATTAAGATGAACAGAGATTTTCACTGTATTTAACTTTAAGTCCATTTGCAAAAGTTAAAAGTAAAAATGTTTGGAATCGGTTCCATTTAAAATACAAAGTTCAATGAAAATCCCGCATATCTTTTGATCTAAAGTTTTAGGACTCTTTTCCCTTCAGAAGTCGTCCTTGAACAGCGCTGAGCGTAAAGCAGCGCTGGCGTTATTAATCTGTTTGTTGAGAACATGTGAGAATGCTTTATAAACAGCTCTGCGAAAGACGAACTATTGATCTCAGAACCACTGCCAGCATGTGCGCGCTGATCTAAAATATGGCTGCGAGTTGTGAGGAGTAACAAAATGCTGGGGGTCGGTGAGCTACGACAAAATGTTCATGGAGGAGGAACATTCCTGGGTTTTGGGGAACCGGCGCCGGTGAGTGCTGGAAGCTGACGAGCGTTACGAGTGAAGCGTTACGAGTGCTAGAGAGGAAACTGAAGCATTCACAACGGTAGCGTGTGAGATCACAACACAAGCACAACGCCGTCGCCTCTTTCAGCATCTGCCACAGGCACGAAATCACAGCTGCTGATTGTATTCCTGGCTTCCCTGAACACTCCGGTTAAAGACTAGAGCCGGAGATTACACACGCACCAACACATGACGCTGCACTTTCCATTTCCACAGTCTGCGTGTAACACTGACCCCAGTGACCTCTGACCTCTGACCCGCCCAAGGCTCCGGCTCGGCAATTAGCGGCCGTGGCTTTTCCTGACGCGTGCACTACCTGAACCTACAACACCGCAAACAGGGACGGGAAGAATTAGGATTTTAACGATTCCATTAACAATAGCATGCTTTCCATAAACACGCTCAATCACGTCCCAAAACGATGATTTATTAAGAAACAAACTCGTCTTCGGCTCCAGCTTCGACGCTAAATCATCAAGTTATTTAAATTAGATTAGCGGAGCTAAACTTCAAGCTTAATTCAATGTGCCAAAGAATTACTACGGTAAATCTCACAGCAAATTCTCTTTACTCTTTAGAATTGACACATGTATAGCGACTAGTGTCGGCAATTAAACAATAAATTGCATGCGACTGCCCGCAGATTAAAGTTGTTTTTATCTTATTGCAAAAAAAAGGAAAAAAAGCATGCTAAATGACTAATGTCACGTAAAAATCTACAATACAAATACACTGTCAAGACAAGGATCAAGAAGCTGTTTGGAAATAAACAGGCAAATGCTTATAATAATCTACAACAAAACATTAACTTTAAATCAGTATGTGACGCATAGAGCCCATGAACTAACATCTATTTCATCTTTCAATACAATGCTTTTATTCACAATTCACTTAAAAGATGACTGTGTTTACTTGAATACTCACCGCCATATTATTAAAGCATGAGTTTAATATTTTGAATGATTAACAATGAAACCATTGATCCCCCCCCCCCCCCAAAAAAAGTGGCACATATTTAAATATGCAAAAGCTTAAGGGTCTGTGATTGACTCATTATTGCAGTGATTATTATGTTTTTAGCATGTTATATGTTTGGCAGCAGTTCTTCTAACCCTGATTGATGGAGTGTGTGGCTTTTCATTTCTTAAACACATCAGATCTTGTGTTGTGAATGCAAGAGTCCAGCGCTAACTAATCACATTTATGAGAGCAATAACGGTAAAGGTGCTGTTGTTGGTGTGAGTGGATGTGTGTGTAAAATACCTTCTGCAAGTTAATTGTCAATTTAATTTCTGCTTCAATCCGATTTGCATTTGAACCCTTTATTTGTTTATAATGTACTACATTCACTCCGTTGGATTTCATAGGCTTTATATTACACATTGTTTGGAAACGGCATTGGGCAGGATGCGGAATAACAATTTAAAGCAAAATGGAAAGAAAAATATGTATAATAATCTTCAGATTTTCCAAAATCAATCATCATCATGAGTTTAGGCCTAGCTGCACGCACACGATCTTCTGCTCACAACCTTTGCTGTGCCGCTGATGATGTTCAAGAACCGATAACGAAATTTAACGACATTAAAACATCATTTTGGTTCCAGACGGGTTCTCGATTCCCAACGTTTAGCTCTAAAGGAACGAGCAAAAGCTCTGTGATTAGAGTCACTGCAGACAAACACGAGGCCGTCTCACAGACGCAAAGGCTTTGTTTTATTCATCTGGTTCTGAGGCATGGAGGAGACGAGGGGAGAGTGTCTCCAGTCATCTGTCACTGGTTTACACACACTCCGTGACACCTCCAGTCTCCGTGGGAAGGCCGTGTCACTGCACACCCCAGCTGAAGGCTGACCGGGGGGGGGACGGATCTCCTGCAGGTGCCCCTCGGGAGAGACATTAGGCCTCGGTGACAGCATGACAGCCCACACACACACACAGATTTGTTCTGGGTTTCTCTCCCTTCACAACACACACACACACACACACACACAGGCCTCCTACACAACCCCACGGTTGCATAAAGCATAGATTTAGCATAAAGCGCTGACTTAGCTAGCTGCACATAAATTTAGTCCGACACAAAATTATTTTTCACCTCCTCCCGGCCTCCAAACGTAGAACTTTTGGAATGAATAATGGAAACAAATGGAGAAAGGCTTTGGGGAGCATTAAAATGTGGAAGAAATTTCGTCAGGGTATGAATGAAAGAAAAGCAGGAAAAAGACTGTATAAAACAGAAACAAGTCCAACAAATGCTAAACAACTGGAGGCGCTTCTCTAGATATTTCCGTGAAATATCGCTTATATACAGCGATAGAAATATTGCATCGTTAACAAATGCACAAAATGCATGTTCTTAAAAGCTCAAAGCTGAACGGCTTCAGCGCACGGGAACACTAGAGACAACTCGAGGAAACTCAGATGGACGTCTCTGACATCCCGTCTCACATCTCACAGCATTACTCTTGGCTTAAGTTTAAGAAAGCTGTAAAATAATAAATGATGTCCAAGAACTCCATCCAGCTGTTGTTAAATGCAAGAACATGTCGTACAACACACACACTTTCCAGCAACGATCTGCTTTTTACAGCCGGCGAATCAAGTTCATTAACGTTTGATTTTACATTTTTAAATAAGTCAGCATGAAACAGTCTTTTTTTTTCTTATTGTGAAGTATATCCGAATGAAACGGCTTTTCAAACAGGAAAAACAGCGTAGGGCGGGATTTGACGTTGTCCGTGGGGAACCGATTGGATCGTTGTTTACGATCGGTGGCGTGACATCATGTGAGTGACAGGTTGGTTGTAGATGCATCATCACACAAGAGATTTTGATTAAAGATTATGAGGGCACATTAATTAAAAACAATGATGTGCACAAAAAACTGCTTATATTAAACACTGCAAGTTTCCATAAAAAAAACTAAGAATTGTACATTTTGATTGTACGGTTACTACACACATTGCGTGTTTGTTGTTGAATGCAGCCAAAGCAAAGCAAAATGTAAGAATTTACATGTTTACATACAGTAAAGCCTTGAGATACGAGCGTCCCGACATACGAGTACTCCGAGATACGAGCAAGCCTCCCAATCTTTGCTTTGAGATACGAGTAAATATTTGAGATACGAGCGTCCCGACATACGAGTACTCCGAGATACGAGCAAGCCTCCCAAATATTTGAGATACGAGCAGCTTCCAGACGAGCACTCGCAGCAGCTCAAGCTCCTCATTTATGGGTAATTGCATATGATCTCCACTAGAGGCAGCTTGGTTTTACAGCGGGGGTTACCGGGGGCAACGAGTGATTCACCAGTATTAAGCTGGGAGCAGCACCAGTTATGAGTGTTCAATAATAATACATATGAGCTTCTGAGTCTATCAATACACAACACGGGAGAAACACTACACTTCTGTATTGTGCGTGCATTATCTACTATATCCCGCCCTCCTCCTCCTCCTCCTCCTCCTCCTCCTCCTACTCCTACTCCTCCTCCTCCTTCTCCTCCTCCTCCTCCTCCTCACATGTCGTCATCATCCGCTACTGTATCGTGTGTCTCGAAGGAAAGAACACATAATTAAAACCACATTTTACTTTATATCACAGGAATCCTTGTATACTATAATTGTGTGTGTGTCTCGATAGCAATTAAAAACATGTTTTTTCCATTATTATTAGCACTAATAAGAGAGTATTTTAGAGGGCCGGAACAGATTAATTTTTTTTCTGTTATTTCTCATGGGGAAAAATGATTTGAGATGCGAGCAATTCGAGTTACGAGCTCGTCCTGGAACGGATTATGCTCGTATCTCAAGCTATTACTGTACTTTTTATTGGGCCTCCAATGTTGCAAAATGCAAATAATACAGTCATTAATAACAATAATAATAAAATACACAAACAACAATACAATTAATGACTTCAAGGTCGATCATCTCTGTCATTTTACATGTACACTTTACAAGTCGCTTGTGTGACTTGCATTGCATTCTAATCAGTTCTTGCTTTCCCTGGGAATCGAACCCATGACCTTGATGTTGCAAGCGCCGCTCTCTACAGTTACTTCCAGGAGTCGAGTAATTGTACAGCGCCGGAATCACTGCCGTTTGCTCAGTAAGAGTGGCGGTGCGGTCCACGCTCGTGAGTGTTGCACGGCACATTAGCAGCTATTCGGGACGGGGAGAGTCAACACTCCTCCCTGAGGTGATTTCACCATAATGAACACAAAAGAGGTGCCAGCCCTCATAAAGCTCAAGGAGGATGCTGAACTCTATATGAGCTCTGCCGCTTTCAAATTAACGCAATTCCACGTGGACGTTTAAAGGGATCGTCAAATAGGCCAGATCCTAAACATGCTTTCCATGGCGATGCTTCTCTTAAAGAGGACGCGTCTGTGCATATTACAATAATATCTCCAATCCTTTCCTAACACAGTCATCATGACTTCAATGGCTCTGTAGAGTTACAGATGCACGTTTTTCTGCCAGCTCGTACGTTTGTGTTTTCAAAAGAAACTTCCCCAAATATACATAATGCATAAGATTCAGGGAAGTATAGATGCATGACATACATTACCAATTTTCAAATAAGCAATATCGTTTAGATTTGGCAGATACTGTAAGAAACAAATACAGGATCATCTTGAATAACATGAATAATCTTTGTTGAGTTACAAAAATAAACGAACTGTTATGAATCTTATCAACGGTAAATGTTTTGACGAATAATTTAACATACGAAAAGTACATAAAATTCAATATTTTATGTAAAATAACAAAGCAACAGGTTTTCACCATGTCACCAAATTTACTAAATGCAAAAGCAACATTGTTCTCAATAAGGGATGTGCAAATTATACAGAAGATCTTTTCGAGCACCTAAACTCAAGATGAGAGATTTCATGTGAATCATTTTAAAGGAAAAGGAAAAAAAATATATGTTTACAGTGATGGGACATATTGGACAGCGGTTGAAAACTTTTTAATCAATCAAAATGAGTAGATTGGTGCATCCAAACACCAATCAAAAAAATACAAGATAAGAAGATGGAAACCATTAAACAAGCCAAATCAGTGAAATAAGAGAAATGCATAGAAGACCAAACTGGAGACGAACGCCTCCAATAAAACGGCGGAGCATCAGCTGCTCACAAACAAACGTCATGGAGAAGATCTGCTCAACTCTCTGAGGAAATGTGGCGGTTCATGCGGGAATCTCATTAAGAGAAACCTTCAGGCTCATTCCAAACCAAATTGGTTCTACTTAGGAGTGAGGAAACAGGGTCATCCTTAACGCCTGCCGAACGGGGTGAAGAGGAAGGGTGGGGGTGCAGAAGATTGGGGGGGGGGGGGGGGGGGGGGTTCAGACATCCTAAAAAATAAAAGTGAGCCTAAGCCCGAGGGAATGATCATTATAATCCACTCCTGCTAGGCCTCCAAACGTTCCACATATTAATCAACTAAATCACAAAAGCATAGTCTATTGTTTAGAGGCAATTACACCACTGAATACACAACTGAAAAATGCATTTTGATCTTGTTCTGCTTATAATATGCTTGATTTAATCTTCACACTCGTGTTGAGAGTGCCAGCTAAAAGAAGTTGTCTGTTTGAGTGGTGGGCCGCTTATCACTCGTGTCATAACTCAATATTAACATATACATTAGCATACAATACAATTTCTACAATTAAATTCATGAAATTTACATCTATTCCATAATTATCCACGTTGAAGGGCATGAATGAAGGGCACTTCACACAATTTATGCCACCAGCACATTCAGTGATGTCTTTTTATGCTAATTTGCAGGTTAATCATTTATGGGAGTTTCAGCAGATGCACCTTTATATTTTGTATATAAAACCACAAAATTATTGGAATGATCAATAAGCATTGATAATTTGGGCAAGTGGAGAATAACAGCAGAATCAATTTTAGATGCAGTATTGATGCTATGATTAAGAAAAAAAAATTACGGTCATTCAGTATGAGAGAATATAAAACGATTGATTAAGAATCAATACTTTGGGGAAGTGGAGGAAGAAAAAAACAATACATTTTATATATGCTTCATTTACCCAAAGTATTGATGATATACAAAAATATACTAATCGTGTAGATAAAGCAGGATAAATACAGAGCCTTTTCTTTAGAAGTCGCCATTAAACACTGCGATCAACCCATTTTACTTCTGCAGAATCTCGTGCATTTCAATTTCAGAAGCATTGATTTATGACAATCTGATAAAATCCCTTTTTTGGAGCCATTAAATCATGTGCAATACGCCCAGGAATGTGCATTAAGAAAGTAAATAGGGTCAATTCTGTTTTTCCCATTGACTCTGACAAGAAAATGCACACAGGTTTCGGTGCCAAAAATCAACAAATGGCACGGCTGTCAGCCCTTCAGGGCACTAAATGCAGGGTAATGCCTGTGAGAGAGAGGTAGGCCGTGAAAGGCTGGGGTGAGTCGGGGTCAGCGGTGAGCTGGTGAGCGCGACAGCTGAAAAGCGCAGCTCTGCTGACTGCTGGGATGAGCTAATTACATTAGCACCCATCATTAGCACAGCCAGCCTGCCACCTCAGCAGCCAGCGCTCGTACACGCCGGCTTTACCACCTCAGACCGACTCCTAATGGAGATCACGGACATGATGGAGGTCCCCGGGCAGCGGTCTGACCCAACGGACATAAACACCTGCTTTAAGTCCGTTAACGGCTGCTAGCATTGCTAAGCTACAACTTCACGGAAATTACATTATTCAAGAATGATTCCAAGACTCTATTAATCACGATCGGTAGTGACGTCATTTGAATGTTCTTGAGAGGGATAAAGGTCAAATGATAGCGATTTTGCAGTTTCTCTTATATTGATATTTAAACGTTATAAGATTAATCATTTAGGGTTCAAGACATAACTTGCCCGGTTTATATAGAATTCAATTAATGTGTAATCACATTTGCACATTAACACAGTTCATTACATTCACTAAATTAGTGAATTTCATGCTGTTATACTTATCCTTTAAGTATCAAGTGTAAAGTTGCACCCACTTAATCATTTAATATTATATAAATAATCTGATATTTTGGTTTGCATCTGTTGAAGCTAAAGATTCCCCGTTCTGTCCACAGTTGATTCATCAGTGCATTACAGGGTTTCTGAAACATAAACGTTCAGATTTGCAAACGAGGCATTATCTACCGTAATTAAATACACACTTGATTTGCATGCATTTCCGGAACAGAAATCTGAACATTGGTTAAAATGCTTGAATTTTTTTTTTAGCCCATTAGAGTTTAAAGCTTTTACAGATTTCAGATCTCTCTTTTTATTAGGGGTGTGACGAGATCTTGTGATATTAAAGCATGAAAATATTTCTCGTCAAGCTGTTTTTAGAAACGTACTGATGAATTATATCGTAAAAAGTGGTCAAATATTAAATATGAAGTGGATACGTAGATATGTTGTTTGGACAATATTAAACGATGATTTGATCTGCTCTCAAATGTAACAACAATCACCCTCAGCAAGTATTTGTTGTTTATAATGTCCATAAGTTTAATATTATTAGTTATTATTATCATAAATATTTTCCGCACCATAAGGCGCACTGGAGTATAAGGCGCACGGACGATTTTTGAGAAAAATTAAGTCTTTTGGGTGCGGCTTATAGTGCGGAAAATACGGTATATTTCATTATGTACTATAACACCGTTCATTACATGATACTTTAGATTTATTATTTCCTCGTTGTTATTATACACGTCCAATTAATTGTCAAAATTATCTCATTACCAATTATTAGTGACCCTAGATTAGCTAAATGAAAAAAATAGAAGAACATTGCACATGCATAGTTTTGCATTTTATAAACCTCAGTTGAATACATGATTATTTTTCCAGTCATATTTTGTAATTGAAGATTTTTAAAATACAGTGTTACTTAAAAGTATCGTCTTGTGAACCCAATATTGTGTATGGTCACACCCCTACTTTAAATCACTCCATAAATATAAATAAATGAGGCCAGAATAAGCCTGGGGATTAAAACTCACCATGTTTTAGGCTAAATGTTATACATTAAATGAATGCTATTTGAATTAAAACAAAACTTCAGGATATAGACAAAAACTCTACAGTTTGGTGTATATAAGTGCTGCTTATGTGAAGTTCTGCCTGTAGTCCTACCTTGCACTTCAAAAGTTAAATACATATATGTGTGTGTGTGTGTATATACACGTATGTATTTAACTTATTAAATATATTATACACACACACACATACACATATATATATATAAACAACACTATGTAACACTTTTCACTTAAAGCTTTTGATTCTCTGGATTATTCTCAGGCATTACTACATTATTTCACATAGAAATCATTTTTGTTGCATTTCCAGTAAAAACTGTAGCTAAATAACCGATAGAATCACACACGGTTCTGTTCAATCCGCCCACCTTCAATCTCAAGCCCTGAAGGAAGCAAGCTTCGGTTCGGCTGCAGCGCTCAGACGACGTCCTTCCTGAGGCCCGACGCCTCGAACCTCCACGGCACTTCTCCATCTGCGCCGCTCCCGCCGGCAGGCCTCACACACTCAACACACTCAAGGTTTCTCCTATCAATCGCTGGCACACGGCCAACCTGTCAGCCAGCCGCGCTCCGCTGAGGACGGATGGAGCGCCGGGAAGTTAGACAGCATCGGCGCGATCGCTCACGTCTCCCCATGATCATCAGCCTAATTAAGATCTGACTGCTTTTATGTGATCTTTAGTAGTACATCAAAATATCAATTTGAGACAATTAGCTGCTGAACGTGATAACTCAATTCATCATTCCTGAAGGATTTTTTTCATTCTTCCTTTCACCGGCACAGAACACACGGGGGGGGGGGGGGGGGAGCAGCCAAAATATTGGCTCTCACATTGAATGTTTTCTGCCATGCATATCAATGGACACGTTTTTCTCTCAGAGGCTAATTTCAAGACATTAATTACAATTTTATGTTCTCATTAGATGATATAATTCCCTCTCCAAGTCGAGCTTCAAATGACTGTGATCTCCACTCGCCATGTTTTCACCAGCTTAGGGTAATTCACATGAATTTAAATGTCACGAAACATCAAATAATGAGTTAAAGAAAGGGATTTTCGCAGCCTACAATAAAAGAAAGTGATGCCTATGAAATGAAGCGGGCGGTTTTCCCCGTCAAGGCTGTAATAATAGGGACGAACCTCTTTCAATTAAAACCCTCTAAAATCTCAATGCAAAGTAATTCAAGGATATTGTATTTTAATAAAAGAAAAAACCCTGCATTGTGGGTCAGCGAAAGCCTTGAGCTCGCAGTCAACGGTGAACTTGTTGCATCTACAGCGAAACAGAAGGAAAAAGCTCTACTCTACCCGAGAGCATCTTTCTGCTTCAATTCAACCACAGTTTATTTCTTTATTACATTCATTTCTCCAACGTTTCCAACCTTTATGCATTTCCAGACACTTCAGAAGGCTTAGAAATCCCTCTCCGAACACACAACAGAACGTCTTGAAGAGGGACTGAAATTGCTCGTCTCATTTCTCAAGGTTGTTCAATGATAAAGGACGTTTCTCTCGGCTGAAAGGAAGGAAGGTACGGACAATTCTTGCGTCCCCTGCTATTCTAAGCCTGTGAAACCAGGTGAGATTGCTTCATGCATTTAACCGTTAATCAATCGCACAATTAACACAAATGCGCGCAACAACTTTGAGAAAAGACCTTTAATTTGCCAGAAGGATCCTGCAAGCGCCCGTCATGTCACTCCAAAACAAGACGTCGCAGGTATTCGAGGAAACGAACGCGACGCATCAAAAGTAGGCGAGATGGTTTGGCATCAAAGGTCAGAGCAGAAATAATTATTGTCATGCGTTAAATATTCAGATTGTCTTTCATGGCGAGGTGCGAGGTTCGCTCTCAGCACGTCTCCTCTATTTCCCTTCAACTAAAGAAGAGAACGTGCCCATTAAAAATCGAAAAGTTTAGTATGTCTAATTAAAATGTAAACAGAGTAATGAAGACATCAGTGATTTAAGGCGACGTCTCTTGGCCTGCCACTGGGGGTATGATAATTACTCAAGCAAAAGTGGGAACGCAGGAGAATCTGCGCTCTGCCTCGATTAACAGTTCTGCTGCTGAAACGGTTCTTCCCACCGGGATCGAGCGCTCGCAACCAATCCCAGCAGGCCGTGCGCTGCCACCTCGCTTTATGCAGCCAGACAGCTTTAGAGACCGGGGACAGCCGGACAAAAGCTCCCACTCATTGTTAGAAACGGCAGAAAAAAGAAAGGAGCGTCGCTTATGTTGCGTTCTAATAATTCAGAGTGCTTGTTTGAAACGCATTAACTTTCTCGTCTCTTGAATGAGAAAGCGAGCGTTTGTTTTTCCTCAGCGAGCGCTGAATGGGATTAAACAGACAAACTAAATATAGAGAATGCACAACATATCATATGGTTTTAATGGTTACAACAGAACTGGCCAGTTTGATTCATTTCAGTGAATCAGTTCAAACTGTCCATTTCAGTGAATCAGTTCAAATGGTTCGTTCCAGTTAACTGATTCAAGTGTTTTTCACGCATTCAAATGTTTTAGTAGAAATATATCCAAGTAAATTGCGGTGTAAAACAGTGTGTAAAATCTTAATTACCTTTAGATCTTTATTTGACTGATTCATTTCAGTGAATCAGTTCAAACTGTCCATTCCAGTGAATCAGTTCAAACTGTCCATTTCAGTTCACTGATAAAAAAAATATTAATTGGCAAATCTTAAATCGGCTCACTGTTTCACACATACAAATGTTTTGAACGTACAGCGATTATTTGAACAAGATCTTCATTTAACATTTTAAATCATTTCAGTAAATCACTAATTAAAACAATTAATTTGCAACATCACTAGAAAGATTAACAGAAGTGTTTTTCATGCATTCAAATGTTTTAGTAGAAATATATCCAAGCAAATTGCGGTGTAAACAGTGTGTAAAATCTTAATTATCTTTAGATCTTTATTTGATTTATTTCAGTGAATCGGTTCAAACTTTCCGTTTCAGTGAATCAATTCAAAACAATTAATTTGCAACAACACTAGAAAGATTAACAGAAGTGTTTTTCACCTATTCAAATGTTTTAGTAGAAGTAAATTGCTGTGAAAACCAGTGTGCAAAATCTTAATTATCTTTAGAGCTTTATTTGACTGATTTTCTTTTATTTATTTCAGTGAATCAGTTCAAACTGTCCGCTTCAGTGAATCAATTTGAAACTGATTCAACAGTTCATTTGTGAGATTACTAAAATGTTCACAAGAAAAAGCTAATTCAAATAATAAACAGCTTTTTACAATTATGTAATGTTATATTGGTACATATAAATGAAAATAATTAACCATCATCCATAGTCTTCATTCAATAGAAGAACAGTGTGGATTATTTGAACTTAACTAATCTTTACAGTATTTACCATTTTGAATCAATTGAACCAATTTGATGACCGCAATGACTGGCACAAGTAAAAAAGATAAAATAAACATAAATATCACACTTATAAGCCATTTGAGAGCAAATACAGATATGAAATGATCCAATCATATCAATATAACAACACAAACAGAGAAATCACGCATTTCTCCTCCAAACCAATTGCTGCCGTCAACAAAAGCAACGACGATCTATAATGTTGTGTGCGATCATCCATCCTCAAAGCGTTAAACCTTTTAAAGCAGAGCCGACTGTCAACAGAACATGATTTCACTTTGTTTTGGTTGTTGTCATCCCGCCGTGTGTGTGTGTGTGTGTGTGTGTGTGTGTGTGTGTGTGTGTGTGTGTGTGTGTGTGTGTGTGTGGTAATGAACGGAGTCCAGTGGCGTCCTCACTGCCGACTGTCAATCACGGTTACGCGGCGGCGCTCTCTTGATCAGATCACACCGCCGGCTAAGCACAGATCAAATCGTCCTGACAAATGTTAAAAACTGCACATTTACATGGAGCCGGCCGGCGTGACCCTAATGAAAGAGAAAAGACATGGAGACAAACACCTATCAGTGTCTTTTCTTACACACGATTATCGACTAGAATAACCCACAGCGAGCTAAATGAATCAAATCAAGTATTCTGCGAATCAATACGTGTGGCGCGTTTAAGTCCTCATTTGTTGATTCGCCCCATGGAGAGCCAGATAAACTCGAGAGAGATGAGGGCACTTCACCTCTATTCAGCTCTACATCTTGTACATCATCAGACAGCCTTTTTGTCCAATATCTCAATGGCAGGAACACCGACTGGAGCAGAACGACTCCGATTTCTTGCTTCACGCTGCCTCGCACAATAGAGAGCATCCTAACGCCGCGGTCGATACGATCATTACGAATCCATGAACAACCGCTTAATAATGCAATTTCAGATGCACTGACTTTAGACAAGGTAATGCGTTTAAGGAAAAGACGCCGAACGCTTTCTTCTTCCAGCCGAGGAAGCAAAACAGAAAGCAGGCCTATGTGTGCATTTAAAAAAACATGCTGTCAGTCACAGCGAGGGAAGCAGAGAGAAAGTGTCTAAATGAGCTGGTGGAGAGGAGCGGGGGGGATGTCAAGGATTCACGGTGCTTCATCTTCGCAGTAGAGCAAACACATCTCTCAGTATAGCAACAGACAGCTGCAACCACTTCCAAACGCACTCCAACTCAGATCAGGGAGAGAATTGTCAGCGCACACCGAATCATAGCAAGATAACACAGCCAGCTGCCACGCGAGAGAGAGAGAGAGCGATCCCTGCGCGGGAATGAATGCGTTGCGTTCGCACGCGTCCGTCTCCCTCGGGGGCCTTCGATGAAAAGCGCGCGAGACTGCGCTTAACATATTTGCTTAGAGATGACAAGCCGCTACTGATTTCATTTGAGCCGGGCTTTTGTCTGCAGCCGAGACAGGGGGTACCGAATGAGATTTGTTACACAGACTGACAAATGTATCCGTCTGTACGGATGAGTGTTTCATCAATTTGAAACGGCCCCGAGATCCCCCAAGGTGCTCATCCGCCGGCGCGCAGAGTTAGTCTGAAGCTTCCCTTTAATTGTCACCATTAGATTGAGATAAAACCTGTCATTCTCATTTATACAAACAATCCCAGGAGGCCCGGCCACTTACACGTCTAACGCGCCGTCGGCATCGTCTTCTAAAGCTCAAACAGCGGCATACCTGCACACACGAAGAAACACGCGGTGCGAAAACACACAACATGCACTTCAGCACGGCTTCGACTCTGGCTCTGAAATACAGTCTGAATTATCTTTTAGCGGACGTCCATAAAATTGCAATTTAAAGAAAAAGGTTCAATCTATAAATGAGCATTTCCATAGTTATTTATATCATCCGATTTTAGATTTTCTAGCAAAAATAGCTATACTGTACTGGGATTTAAAATAGTCCGTACGCCCACCAATAACCCGTAACCGACTCAATTGCTAAAGATACTGTTATTACGTTCTGTGTTGAGCTTAGTTACTAAACAATTAATAATGCAGCAATCGACTGTAAAAGCAGCTATGCATGCATCCCACATCAGGCCGTGAGGAGCAACAGATCAACACAACGACTCCTTCATACATGCAACTTACTCGCTTTTAGTTGAGCTTGTTTTACTCCAATTAAATCATTTAAGCTAATTGACCTGAATAAATCCAGGTTATTTGTTTTACAGTGTGATGATAGTCTATTTAAAACTACAGTGCATTTCACACAAACCCTCCAAACGTTAATGGCCACCTATGAATATGTAAAAGAGCGATTTGTTAACCAGCCGAACAGACGGCAATTGAATCTGCATATTGAAAAATATCATATTTACACCAGATACGACTGATCACGTCAGATGTGAGAATTCAACAAATGCTGCTGCCAATATTAATGCATCGACAGAAAACATCTGAGCTGCTCCGAATGAATGTGCATTACACTGTAAAAACCTGCATGTAGGCCTTTTAGATGCATACATTTATGCTAAATATTTGCTTTCATTATTACCAGAACTCAAACCCAAAACAAATCCATGTAATTACTGAAAGATTGTGGAAAAGCATCCATTTATAATGCATGCAACAAATCATTCTCCAAAAAGAGTGTGTTTGAGACATTTAACAGCATAAGAATACAAACCAATGAACAAAAACGCTCTAATAAAGAGATTATTTAAAATTGCATGTGAAATAATTACAGAACAATAGTGCAATTGTTGCTTTTCACTGCACAGTATTCTTATCTTTATAACAGAAAAGCGGTCTAATCCTGCACATATTCATATACCGCATGATACGGGCTTCAACGGTACATTCAAACGTCAAACGTATACAAGCTAATGAACATTACAGCCAACACTATCCCTTATACGCTTGCAACACGTCAAAATATTGCCCGAACGCAAGCGCCGATCTAATTGTTTGCACGCATCTGCTAATTGCCGCTTCAGCCGCGCGGGCTGAGCGTCTTCCATAGGTCTGTGTGTGTGTGTGTGTGTGTGTGTGTGTGTATAGCGAGCCGCCTGTAGGCCTGTGCTAGAATGTCAACACCAGATACATCAAGCAAAGAGGGTGCTGAAAAGGGGAGGGGTCAGCATCTGTCATCACACACACCACAAAACTCAACATGAGGTTTCATGTCAAGCCTGCGGACTCACACACACACACACACGCAAACTGACGTGCCGTGCAATCAAGAGTGTGTGAAGCTGTCGTGTCGTTTAACATGCTCATAAAGCCCAGCCCGGGGTTAAATCGGGACCGGCGCTTTCACACGCGGCGCCCACAAGGAATCACTCCAAGCACATCACTTAGTCCAAACAGTTCTGATATTAAAAGCTTAAAGTATACTCATTAATAGCATTTACACCTCAAACTCATATCTGCAAAGCTAAATTAGGTCACTGATGCCTGTCGTGTTAATATACCTAGTGCATTACACATCTAATGGCTTATTAGACCTCCCTACAGGAAAGAGAAAACACACGCTCAATGTCCACTTTGATTAAAACACATCACAAAAAACACTCTACAGTAATGAAATCACTCATCCCGTAGTGCAGTTTTCTATTGATAGAGCTGAAGAGGCATGGAAAACACACTTCAGTCTTAGCCGGGCGATTCGGATTGTGGTTTTTAAATAACAAAATGCAAATGCAAGAGGTATTCAGAAAATAACCAATGCTATAAATGCAAAAACAAAATGGAGAGTTGTTGCTTTTGTTGGTTGGTTGAGAGCGTTCGAATACGAAAAATAAGTCGACATGCAATTGCGCTCAAAAAACAAACCCTACAAGTTTGCAACGACAGTGGCGTAACCTTCAGCACATCGATTCCTGACCTCGAGATTCGAGTCTGAACTAATAGTCAGTGCTAAAGAAGGAGAGACGCATCCACAAGTGCAGAGAAAAATAGCTAAATGTGCATAACGTCAAAAATTCATGCAAATGTGTGTTCAAGAACTACATAAAACGTAGTAATATACATCCTCACTGATGGATGAAGTCCCATATTAAGGATGAAAAATGTATGCGGCCACATGCATTAATTCCTTCCGCTTGGAGTTTGAGAATAGAAAGTGAATATGTGCAAGGAGCAACTAAACTCTAAACTCTGATTCACTATATCAAATAACGTAATTAGCTGGAATAAAGTCTTTGCAGATATGAAATGAATTTTAAGAGTGCAAAAACAGATGAAGAGCGAATAATGTCATGCAGATCACTCCACACTGAAGTTATATGCGATTATAATTAGGCAAATACAACGTCATAAACGGCTAATAAACAAACTAATTCTAAACTGATTTTTATCTAAATATAATTGGCTTTAGATACAAATTCAAGATAAACAAGCAGAGCCTAGATGAGAAAATAATCTGAACAGATAGTACTTTTGCTCTAGGATAGATAGATATTAATGTCACATGATTTTTTATTTTATTTAAAAAAAATAAGAAATATTTAAAGTCCTGGCGTTTAGTTCAGAAATAAGTTCAGTCTCTCATCTTGACAGCAAGGGGACATTGTGTCAACTTAGTTCTGACATTCAGAGGCAAATATCTTATGATTAAAATGTGCGAATTTACACAAGTTTTATACACACACGCCTCGGACAGATGCATTAGGAGCGCTTTGTGCGATTGCATTATTAACATGCACTCTAACAGGTTAGGAGAACACAGCATCTCATCACTAAAACCGAGCAAGCGCAAATACAATAGTGCATGCCAAAACATAAAGGATAAATGAACGTACCATGCACACTGGAGCTCGTGATCATCTTCTCAAAGCCGAAACCCGTAGAAAGGAGAACGTGAATTCCAAAGGTCACTTACAGCCACTTTTTCCTCTCAGCTATCGAATTACACTGAAAACCAGGGGCCTTTTCGGCAGGTATTCATTTAACCTACATGCATATAATTAAGAAGGCAAAACCGACAAAAGCTCTTGGACAACATGTGAGAGGAGGAGAGAGAGGAGGAGGAGGAGGAGGAGGAGGAGAGAGAGAGAGGGAGCGAGCGATAGGAAGGGGAAGAAGAGAAAAAGCCCATGCTCATGTCAGTGTTGCTCCCGGAGAAAGCATTTTCTCTTCTTGGACGGATGCATTGCATGTCTGTTTTACTTTCAACACACATTTGCTGACCTTGAAAAGTCAACCATTTAAAAATGCAAAAAGAAAAAGAAAGAGAGCGCAAACTTTTCCAGGTGATAATTGTGTATAATGCGGCTCTCGTGCAGCAGAAAGTTACTTTTAGGAATCGCAACCCCACCCCACTCTCCTTCTCCAATGCAAACCCGAATTAATCCCATTCAACTGTCACTAACTTCATCCGCCTGCGCGTTCGCGATCCAGACGCGACGCATGCATTCAGATGCGAGGAGCGCGAGCGCGGTGATGCGTTGCGATAAAGGCAGGCGCTCCTCTACCGTAGTCCAGTTTAATTCCTAATTTCGGTGGAAATCGCCGGGTTAACTCTTACCTGTTAGTATGACAGGATAACCTCTCGGGTTAGAGCGGCATCGATCCGCCCGGCTCGCTGATGAATGCTTCTGCGGGTTAAGCGACTTGAAACCAATCCAAGTTAGTGTGGGGAAGACTGACCACTGCCTCTGCCATGTTGGAATTTCAAACCCCAAACAGCTGCTCTAGAGAAGCACAGCGTGCCGCAGATTGCGCATGCGCGCTGCGGGAGAGCCAAATTCAAAGATTTGCCTAAACGCCTTGAGTGGAATAGTGCGCACGTCCTGTCAGAGCAATGGGACGCTGGATATACAGTCTGTCACTCTATTAACCGTTTATATGTCAAATAAGTGAGTTTAATATTTAATATCATTGATATCTTGTAAAATCCATGATATAGGAACCGCAAAAATCGTTTGCTAAATCAATCGCTATTTTTATTCGTTTTTAGTGGACAGACAGAAAAATATCAAATAAGTGTTTAATATTTAATATTATTGATATATTGTAAAACAATAGAGTGAGAGCGAAAATCGTTCGCAAAATCAACCGTCGCGAAAAATGCCCTAAATAGTAAGAGCAAAAATCGCTCGCTAAATCTAATGTCGTAATCCCTATTTTTATTAATTTTTAGTGAACAGACAGATACATATAAAATAAGTCAATGTAATATTTAATATTATTGATATATTGTAAAATCCACAATATAAGAATAGCGAAAATTGCTCGCAAAATCAACCGTCGCGAAAAATCCCCTAAATTGTAACAGCGAAAATCGCTTGCTAAATCTAATGTCGTAATCCCTATTTTTATTCATTTTTAGTGAACAGACAGATACATATAAAATAAGTCAATGTAATATTTAATATTATTGATATATTGTAAAATCCACAATATAGGAATAGCGAAAATTGCTCGCAAAATCAATCATCGCGAAAAATCCCCTAAATAGTAAGAGCGAAAATCGCTCGCTAAATCTAATGTCGTAATCCCTATTTTTATTCATTTTTAGTGAACAGACAGATACATATAAAATAAGTCAATGTAATATTTAATATTATTGATATATTGTAAAATCCACAATATAGGAATAGCGAAAATTGCTCGCAAAATCAACCATCGCGAAAGATCCCCTAAATTGTAACAGCGAAAATCGCTCACTAAATCTAATGTCGTAATCCCTATTTTTATTCATTTTTAGTGAACAGACAGATACATATAAAATAAGTCAATGTAATATTTAATATTATTGATATATTGTAAAATCCACAATATAGGAATAGCGAAAATTGCTCGCAAAATCAATCATCGCGAAAAATCCCCTAAATTGTAACAGCGAAAATCGCTCGCTAAATCTAATGTCGTAATCCCTATTTTTATTCATTTTTAGTGAACAGACATACATATAAAATAAGTCAATGTAATATTTAATATTATTGATATATTGTAAAACCACGATATAGAAATAGCGAAAATCGCTCAAAATCAAATGTTGTGATCGCTATTTTATTCATTTTCAGTGAAAAGACAGATATATATATATATATAAAATGAGTCAATGTAATATTTAATATTATTAATACAGTATATTGTAAAATTGCTAAATCAACTGTCGTGAAAAAGCCACAAAATACTAAGAGCGAAAATTGCTCGCTATATCAATCATCGCGAAAAATCCCCTAAATAGTAAGAGCGAAAATCGCTCGCTAAATCTAATGTCGTAATCCCTATTTTTATTCATTTTTAGTGAACAGACAGATACATATAAAATAAGTCAATGTAATATTTAATATTATTGATATATTGTAAAATCCACAATATAGGAATAGCGAAAATTGCTCGCAAAATCAACCGTCGCGAAAAATCCCCTAAATTGTAACAGCGAAAATCGCTTGCTAAATCTAATGTCGTAATCCCTATTTTTATTCATTTTTAGTGAACAGACAGATACATATAAAATAAGTCAATGTAATATTTAATATTATTGATATATTGTAAAATCCACAATATAGGAATAGCGAAAATTGCTCGCAAAATCAACCGTCGCGAAAGATCCCCTAAATTGTAACAGCGAAAATCGCTCGCTAAATCTAATGTCGTAATCCCTATTTTTATTCATTTTTAGTGAACAGACAGATACATATAAAATAAGTCAATGTAATATTTAATATTATTGATATATTGTAAAATCCACAATATAGGAATAGCGAAAATTGCTCGCAAAATCAATCATCGCGAAAAATCCCCTAAATAGTAAGAGCGAAAATCGCTCGCTAAATCTAATGTCGTAATCCCTATTTTTATTCATTTTTAGTGAACAGACAGATACATATAAAATAAGTCAATGTAATATTTAATATTATTGATATATTGTAAAATCCACAATATAGGAATAGCGAAAATTGCTCGCAAAATCAACCGTCGCGAAAGATCCCCTAAATTGTAACAGCGAAAATCGCTCGCTAAATCTAATGTCGTAATCCCTATTTTTATTCATTTTTAGTGAACAGACAGATACATATAAAATAAGTCAATGTAATATTTAATATTATTGATATATTGTAAAATCCACAATATAGGAATAGCGAAAATTGCTCGCAAAATCAATCATCGCGAAAAATCCCCTAAATTGTAACAGCGAAAATCGCTCGCTAAATCTAATGTCGTAATCCCTATTTTTATTCATTTTTAGTGAACAGACATACATATAAAATAAGTCAATGTAATATTTAATATTATTGATATATTGTAAAACCACGATATAGAAATAGCGAAAATCGCTCAAAATCAAATGTTGTGATCGCTATTTTATTCATTTTCAGTGAAAAGACAGATATATATATATATATAAAATGAGTCAATGTAATATTTAATATTATTAATACAGTATATTGTAAAATTGCTAAATCAACTGTCGTGAAAAAGCCACAAAATACTAAGAGCGAAAATTGCTCGCTATATCAATCATCGCGAAAAATCCCCTAAATAGTAAGAGCGAAAATCGCTCGCTAAATCTAATGTCGTAATCCCTATTTTTATTCATTTTTAGTGAACAGACAGATACATATAAAATAAGTCAATGTAATATTTAATATTATTGATATATTGTAAAATCCACAATATAGGAATAGCGAAAATTGCTCGCAAAATCAACCGTCGCGAAAAATCCCCTAAATTGTAACAGCGAAAATCGCTTGCTAAATCTAATGTCGTAATCCCTATTTTTATTCATTTTTAGTGAACAGACAGATACATATAAAATAAGTCAATGTAATATTTAATATTATTGATATATTGTAAAATCCACAATATAGGAATAGCGAAAATTGCTCGCAAAATCAATCATCGCGAAAAATCCCCTAAATAGTAAGAGCGAAAATCGCTCGCTAAATCTAATGTCGTAATCCCTATTTTTATTCATTTTTAGTGAACAGACAGATACATATAAAATAAGTCAATGTAATATTTAATATTATTGATATATTGTAAAATCCACAATATAGGAATAGCGAAAATTGCTCGCAAAATCAACCGTCGCGAAAGATCCCCTAAATTGTAACAGCGAAAATCGCTCGCTAAATCTAATGTCGTAATCCCTATTTTTATTCATTTTTAGTGAACAGACAGATACATATAAAATAAGTCAATGTAATATTTAATATTATTGATATATTGTAAAATCCACAATATAGGAATAGCGAAAATTGCTCGCAAAATCAATCATCGCGAAAAATCCCCTAAATTGTAACAGCGAAAATCGCTCGCTAAATCTAATGTCGTAATCCCTATTTTTATTCATTTTTAGTGAACAGACAGATACATATAAAATAAGTCAATGTAATATTTAATATTATTGATATATTGTAAAACCACGATATAGAAATAGCGAAAATCGCTCAAAATCAAATGTTGTGATCGCTATTTTATTCATTTTCAGTGAAAAGACAGATATATATAAAATGAGTCAATGTAATATTTAATATTATTAATACAGTATATTGTAAAATTGCTAAATCAACTGTCGTGAAAAAGCCACAAAATACTAAGAGCGAAAATTGCTCGCTATATCAATCGTCGCGATCGCTATTATTTTTTTTTCCTTGAACAAACAGAATTATATAAAATCTGTCAATATAATATTTAATATAATTGATATATTGTAAAATCCATGATATAGGAAAAACGAAAATCAATTGCAAAATCAACCATCGTGAAAATAAGTGAGTTTAATATTTGATATTATTGATATATTATAAAATCCACGATATAGTAAGAGTGAATATAGCTCACTAAATCATAATAATTTTCAGTGAACTGACAGAACAAAGTCAAAGTACATGCAGTACTACATTAATATAAATATTCAAACGCACAACCAGGAGGAAGGATGATAATTAAAGAAACAAATGTAAAGATTTGCTTTTAGCGATCGTCATTTCTATTAAGTCAGTGGCTATGTTTTTAAGTGGAGGTATTGAATTTAATGAATTTTATTAGTAAGTAGTTTTTTGTTGAAAAGTCTTGCTGTAAACGTTTTATAAAAGAAATAATCAATCCCATGTGTGCTATATTGTAAATGGCTATAGCAGAGACTCTTGTACCTCAAAGTATTTCATCGTAATATGTATGTGTGAGTGTGTTTGTGTGTGTGTGTATATATATGTGTGTGTCTGTGTGTATGTGTGTATATAATCACTTCTAACATAAAAAGCTTTTTATGTAATTGTAATGTAAATGTAATTAAAATGAAATCATTATTATTATTTATCTTAATTTTAGACAAAACTGTAGATATTATACCTTTATAGTGAATATCTACTGGGTTTTTGGGGGGGAATGAAGGGCAAATCTTGATGTGTCTTCTTAGAGGAATCTCATCTGAGTTTGACATCCTGTCGTATATCACACCATGACAAAACCACTCCACACCTCTTCTCTGTCGTCTCCCAGCGCTCTTTTGACAATCCGGAGGGACCTGGCTGAGGACCTGGAGTTTAGACACATGATGTGTACTGTGGAACCCACAGTCCCAGCATGGCCTCTCGCATTCGTGCGCTGGGCCTTGGGTTGATGCATCGATCTGGCCCTGAGCGTTCCCCGATGAGTTTGCAGGCCATTTCCAGTACAGCCCCAAAGCCTTTGGAGAATCTCTGCCCGTCGGCAGTCAGCACCACTCCATTCAGCCTTTCTAACAAACGACTGCTTGCCGCACTCCAAGGTAATAATTACTGTACTACTTCAGACTCTCATCGGTGGATACCAATTGAGTCCCTCTTTCTTTTGTTGCATCTCAAATTTTGATTTGATTGAGTCCCACCACACCTTGCAGCCCTCATTATGTCTGAACAATATGTATGTGATGAGGGTAGAGGAAGCGTGCAGTTTAGGGAAGGATGGGGGGGGGGGGAGATGCAAATGGTAAACTGGACCAGACAAGAAAGAACAAAGACAGAGAGAGGGATAAAATGTCTCCGTTTCAAAACCTAGTAAGCTGCCTATTACCAACATGGACGCCTCATAAGTAACTGGACTAGAACAAGTTGCTTTGTAAGCATGTAAACTCATTTTCATAATGTTGGTTGATCATCGACTACGATGGTGTCGCTTTTTGTGCAGTCTTCCTCTGGTGGGAGCGTGTGCGACTGATAAGGCCTACTCTGTATGCGCATACTTCGGGACAGTAAGGGCACAAAAAGGACGCTGGTGAGTGTGTGAGCTGTCACTCACATGAGCTCACGTAGACAAAATCAAGTCCCGCCCTACATTTTAAGCCATTTCACTCAGCTACGCCACGATATTTAAATAAATCTTCTTTTTTAACCTATACTTTTCTGTGTAGAGCAAAATATATGAATACTGTACAATGAAATTACATCCACAACTAACATTTATTTCTATTTTTTAGCGTCTCTGAAAAACACAACATGTAATGCGACCTTAGAATTCAGCACCTTGATTTACTATAATGCTCTAAATACATTTTTTAATAAACCCTGTTTATTTCTCGTTCAAGAAGCCATTTCACTCAGCTACGTCACAATATGTATATATATATATATATATATATATATATATATATATATATATATATATCCTGTGTATAACAAAATATATGAATATAACATTACATATATATATATGACATTATAACATTACATGCAAAGCACGACATGCAATTGACGCATTACATGCAAAACACAACATGCAATTGATGCATTACATGCAAAACACAACATGCAATTGATGCATTACATGCAATTGACACAACATGCAATTGATGCATTACATGCAAAACACAACATGCAATTGATGCATTACATGCAAAACACTTATTGCACTTGTTTATTTTTTTATTTTTACAGTTATGCATTACATTGAAATTGCATTGCATTATTGATGCATTACATGCAAAACACAACATGCAATTGACGCATTACATGCAAAACACAATATGCAATTGATGCATTACATGCAAAACACGACATGCAATTGATGCATTACATGCAAAACACTTATTGCACTTGTTTATATTTTTACTTTTAGAGTTATGCATTACATTGAAATTGCATTGTATTATGGATGCATTACATGCAAAACACAACATGCAATTGACGCATTACATGCAAAACACAACATGCAATTGACGCATTACATGCAAAACACTTATTGCACTTGTTTATATTTTACTTTTAGAGTTATGCATTACATTGAAAATGCATTGCATTATTGATGGATTACATGCAAAACACAATATGCAATTAACGCATTACATGCAAAACACAACATGCAATTGATGCATTATATGCAAAACACGACATGCAATTGACGCATTACATGCAAAACACTTATTGCACTTGTTTATTTTTTATTTTTAGAGTTATGCATTACATTGAAATTGCATTGCATTATTGATGCATTACATGCAAAACACGACATGCAATTGACGCATTACATGCAAAACACTTATTGCACTTGTTTATTTTTTATTTTTAGAGTTATGCATTACATTGAAATTGCATTGCATTATTGATGCATTACATGCAAAACACGACATGCAATTGACGCATTACATGCAAAACACTTATTGCACTTGTTTATATTTTTACTTTTAGAGTTATGCATTACATTGAAATTGCATTGCATTATTGATATATTACATGCAAAACACAACATGCAATTGACGCATTACATGCAAAACACTTATTGCACTTGATTATTTTTATTTTTTTTAGAGTTATGCATCACATTGAAATTGCATTGCATTATTGATGCATTACATGCAAAACACGACATGCAATTGACGCATTACATGCAAAACACTTATTGCACTTGTTTATTTTTTATTTTTAGAGTTATGCATTACATTGAAATTGCATTGCATTATTGATACATTACATGCAAAACCCGACATGCAATTGACGCATTGCAATTTAGCACCTTGATTTCCTATAATTCACTTTAAAGGTACAATAAACCTTTGGGGAAAGACTCGGAGGTACTGCTCTAAATTGTGTAGGTAGCTCAATAGGTATTGGAGCAGAGCGTTGGAGCGAGAGAGAGACAGTAAGCTCTGTCAGTAGATGTAATCAGGACGGTTATTAATCTCCAGGTTGTCAGTGTAAGAAACAGCTGAAGAAAAGCCGCCCATTAGTATTGGTGTTTCTCTACCTGCGCGCTGCACGGGCACGATGCAGGAGTAATGCAGGAGAGCCTGGCTGTCTGCTGCCTTCGACCATCACTCTGAGGACGAGAGGTCAGAGAGAAAACAACCGCTGTGTAGACTCCAGCCAGAGCGGCCGCCATTGTCTCCCAGCCGCATATGAGAAAGTTCTCTCTGCGCCTTTTGTCCTTGTGTCAGCAGGCAGGACATTCTAAATTATTTTGCTCAGCTGCCTCCCTGAACTCTTGCTACGGCACGTCAACACACACATCATCCACACACACACACACATCGGAGACGTGAGTGTGTGCCTGCACTGCCCTAACATCCACCACAAATCCTCAAAAACACTAATACACACACATAACACACCAGCATAACATTAGCTGTGGATGGAGCATGGCTCTGGTTTCTTGTTAGTGTATTGATTAGATATTTAATTGGTAATTACTGTTCAAGTGCACACCGTTCCCTTGTTGTGAGGAAATTTTGATAACATGTTTAGTCATTTGAGCTTGTTGAATCAAAATATTCTGATGAGATAACACAATGCATATTGACATAATTGGCTGTACATTGTTAAACCAATAAACCGCTTACAGTGATTTTACAACGGGATGTTTATCAGACGCCCATAAAGGCCTGTTTATACTGATAGCGATTAAATACCCGGAGGTTGGCGAGTCTCTGGTTGCCCGTAGGCGTTTCTACTCGAATGCAGGATCCAGTTTTATCCTGCGGTGGATCGCTCTCTGCGCTCTCATTGGTAGCTGTCACATCGCATCATTGCTCATTTGAATATAGTTGAACTCTCCAACTTGAAA
>JAWRVZ010000317.1:190000-205000 GCA_037043235.1 Rhodeus uyekii
TATCTATCTATCTATAGTCTATCTATCTATCTATCTATAGTCTATCTATCTATAGTCTATCTATAGTCTATCTATCTATAGTCTATCTATCTATCTATAGTCTATCTATCTATCTATCTATAGTCTATCTATAGTCTATCTATCTATAGTCTATCTATCTATCTATAGTCTATCTATCTATAGTCTATCTATCTATAGTCTATCTATCTATCTATAGTCTATCTATCTATCTATCTATCTATAGTCTATCTATCTATCTATCTATCTATAGTCTATCTATCTATCTATCTATAGTCTATCTATCTATCTATCTATCTATAGTCTATCTATCTATCTATCTATAGTCTATCTATCTATCTATCTATCTATCTATAGTCTATCTATCTATCTATCTATAGTCTATCTATCTATAGTCTATCTATCTATCTATCTATCTATAGTCTATCTATCTATCTATCTATAGTCTATCTATCTATAGTCTATCTATCTATCTATCTATCTATCTATCTATCTATCTATAGTCTATCTATCTATCTATCTATCTATAGTCTATCTATCTATCTATCTATCTATAGTCTATCTATAGTCTATCTATCTATAGTCTATCTATCTATCTATCTATCTATAGTCTATCTATCTATCTATCTATAGTCTATCTATCTATCTATCTATAGTCTATCTATCTATAGTCTATCTATCTATCTATCTATCTATCTATAGTCTATCTATCTATAGTCTATCTATCTATCTATAGTCTATCTATCTATCTATCTATAGTCTATCTATAGTCTATCTATCTATAGTCTATCTATCTATCGTCTATCTATCTATCTATAGTCTATCTATCTATCTATAGTCTATCTATCTATAGTCTATCTATCTATCTATCTATAGTCTATCTATAGTCTATCTATCTATCTATAGTCTATCTATCTATCTATCTATCTATCTATAGTCTATCTATCTATAGTCTATCTATCTATCTATAGTCTATCTATCTATCTATCTATAGTCTATCTATCTATCTATCTATAGTCTATCTATCTATCTATCTATCTGTCTGTCTGTCTGTCTGTCTGTCTGTCTGTCTGTCTATCTATCTATCTGTATTGTACATATGTGATTGCATTGCATTTGTTTGTTAAATTTCACTGCATATTCAAACATAAACATGTAAATTTGTCATTCTCATGAAACATGATTATGCTCTTCTCTCATCATATTTATAAACCATCACTAATGATGTTTAATACCTGAAGATAGCGGTGAAGTTTAGCTCCAGTGTGAGCTATATAAGTACTCATTAAAGAGGGTGATGAAATAGTCCGTAAATGCATGACATTACACCTTAAATGTGTTTTTCCTCACTTCAGCCGCTCATCCCTGCTGTGGTTAACAACAGCCATTTATCTAAATGGATTTCAACTGATTAACCATTTAAGTAATAATGATCGGGGCAGTGTAGACTCTGCATTAGTTGCTAATTTGATAGGAATGTGTTTCTAAGGTTGTTTACTTAGACACACACGCACACGCACACACACACGCACACACACGCGCGCACACACAGTGAAATTGTCTGGTTCCTCAGGACTGGGGTTAGGGGTTTGTCCAGTCACGTGATGTGCTGTTTTTTAACCTTCCGCCTGCAGACTTTGCTGTCAGCTTCCATCATTTCAACTGAGCTTGGCAGAGATTTCATGAGAAATCGTCTCTTTCTTTCTCGATGGAGACAAATGCTTTGGAGGAAAAGCCAAACAATGCCGGCTCTGAAAGCATGGCTCATGAAGTGATATGTTTAATTTAATGCTTGTTAATGTGGTCTGTAATGCTTTAAATCATGGCAGCATCACTGACAATGCCTTTGTTTGGGATTAGCACTTTCTCCCTGAACAGAGGAACCGAGTTCAAGTCTGGTTCTGCTTGCTCTCAGATGAACGTATGTGTTTTGCACATAACCAAACAGCCAAGATCAAGCAATAGTTCACAATTTTTTTTTTACATTTTGCATTCCAGTCCTTATTGCTGTTTTCGATAACTTTGCGTGAGGAACAGATTTAAATTTAAGACTCCCTTCCCATTCCTTCCAAATTCTTATTCTCCAGTTATTCAGAAACTTTCACAAATAGCGACTTAACTTACAGTGTGCTTTACACACAATGACTGCAATAAAGGTTTAATTTAGCGCATAAGTCATTATGCTTTTTAGTCCTTTTACATTTACATTTATGCATTTGGCAGATGCTTTTATCCATTGCATTCAAGAAAAACTTTAAATCAGGTATTTTTTTAAGTTGTAATTAGTACAAACAATGTTTACTCTTTAAACTTTAAAAATAAAGTTTTTTTATTGGCACATATGGTTCCAAAAAGAACCTTTAACATCCATGGAACTTTTCTAGTGCACAAAAGCTTCTTTATAATATTCTTCACTAAGAAAAAACAAGATTCTTTTAAGAACTTTTTTTTAAAAATGAACAGCTGTATTCTGTATTAACTAACATTAAGAAATCTTAATGAATGCTCAATGTTAGTTATTAGTTTTAGACCTTTTCAAACTGTTACCAAGGGTAAAAAAAACACCTTATTTGAGCCTTAATTTTTAAGAATATATGGAAAAGAGCTGCAAGATATTTGTTAAAAAAGATTCAGAGGAACAAAATTAAAGTGATTAAATGATGACATCATGATTTTTTCCGAAAGCGCTATTCCATTAATAGAAATGACAGCGAGAGTCCAGACAGTCTGAGGTCGTGATTGCCGGAGAACGGGCTTAAAGAGGGAATCACGGGCAGGCGACAAAGATGAGAGAGAGCGAGTGAACGAACGAACGAAAGGCAGAGAAATGAAAGGTTTGGTTTCACATTATATGATGATGTGTAGCCAAGTCCCTTTATGGTCTCGGGCTAACGTCCTAATGGGGACAAGCTCGCAGTGGATGAAGCCCACAGAGGATAAGATACTAAATCTCGCAATAAAAGCAATGTGATTTACAGTAAATTCCAGCAGGCTGACAGCGCCACAGCTGAGGGCATAAACACGCTCCTTTCAGCACAGCTCCTCTCGCTGAGAAGTACAATTGTGCGGCCAGGCATGCTGGCTCACCAGCAATGACTTTGATAAATAACCAGGAAGTCCCACTGTTGGCTTAAAACTAGAAGTTGTTCAGTTGCAATTCTGCATTTGTCCTCCTTTAATGGGTATGGAAGTGGCTTTAGCCGTAATCTGGCATTGATTGATTAGGTCTCAGTACGGCGCCCGCTGCCCCCCTTCCTCGCCGTGGAATAGACGCCCGGCCGCAGCTGGGCTCTCGCCGAGCGATGGCTGTATTAGGGCCCTACACGCCTTATTTACCTGCAACACAAACACAGTTAATTCCACTTGGGTGGACGGACAGAGGGGTGGACTCCAGGAAAACAACAAACGAGAAGTGACATGTTTTCGTTGGTGCTCGAGATATCTAGTGAAGAGGAAAACAACCATGGATTCATAGAGCTGTTGCTGGCAGCCGTTAAAGAGACAGAACGGCGCAGTTTACAGCAAATCCAATGAAGTTTCTGAAGTCTATGAAAGCAGTAGCCACGGGTGAAGCAAGCATGAAAGACCCCAGTGATCAGTAAATAACTCAACTAATTCATAATTATATGGATACAAAAAGCCAGTTCATCTACAAAGCAATATAGGTTGATGTGCAGCATAACTACACATTAATATGAAATGCATGCCAAATACACTGTGTGTTTACTTGCACTGCGTTATCATACAGCTCCATATCCAACAGTAATCACGTAAAGCAATAGGCTATGTGGAAAATCTCAACTGTCTGATTTTTTATTTTCTCACAAAATGTGACTGTATTATCACCTAGCTCATTATGTAAAGTTGGATATTACTTATATAAGCAATATTACCTGCAAACATACTGTATACTCACATTGGGTGATGTATTTTTTATTCAAGAATACTCTGTCTGTTCACTATATAGCATATCTCAACCGCTAGACTGCTAATATCATCGCAAAATGTATACTATATTATTGTTCAGAATCATTTATGTTTTCAAATCAAAATTTAGAGTCAGAACAAGATATTTTGCTATGATTTTACCATGCTAATAGCTGTTCATAGTCGTATGCTAAGCTAAATTAGTCCCAATATACACACAGTATTTGCTAATGCTAATGCTAAGCTAAATAGTCCCAATATACACACAGTATTTGATAAATACAGTGGATTTCACTTATCTGGAGTCACGGTTAACTCGCCAACCCTGTTATGTCGACGTTTTTGAAGTGGCACCGCCAAACTCCCTATTTGTCTTAGTATTTTCCATTGTTTAATGTCGATTCGTTAATGTCGCCGAAATCTGATATCTCGAGCACAAAAAAGCGACAAATTCCCCACTTCACCTGGTTATTTCGTGACTAATGATCGTAGCTAGTTCACTGCGCATGCGCTGAGTTTGCGTTGCCCGTGGATCGCGGTCCGCTCACGGTTCACTCGCTGTCGTTGATCTCGTGGAGCATCCCGCACGTTTTTTCTGATTTTGAGAGCAATCTTTGTGTTTGTATTATTGGAGAATATAATTAAAGGTTTGTATCAAGAGTCGAAGGTGTTTTTATTGTGGTGGTTTCACATATGCCTTTTGTTGTTAGCAAACACATATACAGTACAGTGTTTATTTTAGCCAAATAAACAAGTCAAACAAATCGCGGCAACACTGTTGTGTAAAAACACGAACATGTACATTCTCATTTAATAACTCACATCATGTACATCAATACATTTTCATTTTTCTTTCTCGGGAGGGTTGTTATCTTTGGCGCTCTGACAGCTGGTGCTGATAGGCTTTCTGACCTGTCAATCATGCAAGAAGATGTGATTGGCTGTGTTGCCATGAGGGCGGGCTCTTCTCATCTCATCCACACGCTTTTAAAGGGACGAGCTGCTGGACAGCGAGAGAGACTGCCTTGTCTTTTTCTTCTGATTCTGACTTGTGTTTGTGTTTTTATTGTGTGAATTTCGCGCACAAGCACTGTGTACCGAGCTGAACAGCTATGGATAATTGACGTCATGCGAGCAACATTTGAAATTCGAAATGTGAATTTACACAAAAAAGTTCATCAATCTATGGGTGCGGGTTATATAAAGGTGCGGGTTATGTAAGGGTGTGTGTGTGTGTGTGTGTGTGTGTGTGTGTGTGTGTGTGTGTGTGTGTGTGTGTGTGTGTGTGTGTGTGTGTGTGTGTGTGTGTGTGTGTGTGTGTGTGTGTGTGTGTGTGTGTGTGTGTGTGTGTGTGTGTGTGTGTGTGTGTGTGTGTGTTACGATTTCTTACACAAAAGCCGAAGCCCGCGGGCTATATGAGGGTGCGGGTTATCTGTGTCTGCGGATTATATGCGGGAAAATATATGTTAATATCTGATATATGGGTTATCTCGATAGACGGTTATCTCGATGATTTTTTGCAACCCCCGAGGCCGTCGACATAACCCAACTCCACTGTAGTTATATTTGTTAATCAGAATAAACGATTTGTACATCATGTAATATAGTTTGTTATCTAACAGTTGCGCTGGATAAGGTTTCATTAGTTAACATGAACTAATAATGAACTGCACTTCAACAGCATTTATTCATCTTCGTCCGTGTTCATTTGAACATCTACGATTACATTATTAAAATCAAATGTTGTATTCGTTAACATTAGTTAATGCATTGTGAACTAACAATGAACAGCTGGATTTATATTAACATTACAAAGATGAATAAATACAGTAACAAATGTATTGCTCATGCTAAGTTCATAAGTACAAGAACTAATATTAAGAAATGAAACCTTACTGTAAAGTGTAACCAGATAAAATATGTGTCACATGTGTTTCTACCTCATTTTACTGAGGCGTTGCACGCGGCGGAATTTAGTTAGTCAGTATTTAATTTTGTTTAGTATTTACTTCAGAATTTGGATCTAGAAACAATCCTTCAGTTGCAAGTCGCATAGTCTGCAACAGTTTAGCGAAAGCAGCAACATGCAAGTTAGAGAGGAATACGTCTATCTATTCTGCACAATAATGGTCTCTTTGTTGTCATTTATTGAGTATTCTCTCAAATCCAATATATGCATGACTAAAAATCAACTTGTGCATATCCTGAACCGAAACAGCACCGAGAATTGACCACAAGCAAACAGGGTTTGTGGACGATGTTCGGCGTAATGAAAAACAATGTTTGTTTTGAATGAGGCACGGGAGGTTGAAAATGTAATTTCGACAGAGAGCCGGATATTGATTGTGTTTTACCAGCAGCAGATCCATTTTAATTAAATATTAAATACGAATGCAGGACACAAGAGCTACAAGTTGTTTTCAGCTGATCATCGAGTATCTTTTAAGAAATCACAATCTGTGCCGACAGCCCTATTCTTTAATCAAGTATTTAAATCAGGGCTGGGCTGAAATGCAATTCATTTCACATTCAAAGAATACTTTAGTTATTTTTAACAGGAGGTCTTCGTGTATGAATTTTAATGGAGACACTTAAATGGTAATTATTCTACTCAGACTCAAACGCAGGTAACAAATGGAATTCAATCAGTGGCTATGCATAATGACCATCATTAGGAGACAGAAAATAATAATGACATCCTCTCCGCATTAGAGACACGCGCTCGGCGAACTAAACCCGTAGCCATTATTGATCGCCATGGAGATAAGCAATTGTCACTTTCCCGCAGCATTGTGTGTGAATGTTAAATACAGCGGAACGATCCTCACCCCCCACACACCTTTTGTCTGCTGCTTTTTTACTTCCATTTTACCGAGTGACAGAATGTGTTTAGTGTAAAATCTTAACGTGCGTCCGGTGCGAATGGATGGATGTTTTTGGGTTATTGTGCAAAGGTCACGTGACCCTCTTCATGCTGGTTTTGTGCTCATGTGAAAGCTGCACTGACATCACTTTAAATGGGATATAGAATATGCAAATGACACCGTGGAAGTTGTGCTGCAGTTACGCGTCACGAGTGCTGCTCTCGTTCAGTACCTGTGGCTGTGAAGTCACTGTTGGCCAAGTTTATGGACAAAGTGAAGTTAAACAATAAACATGACTGTTTTCAGAAAAGTGCTTAATATGTGGTAATGCAGTAACCCAACTTCACTTATAAGGTTTATGCTGTTCAAAAACGTCAATTATCACTTTTATCAGATTAAACTGTTATCGTTTAAAATGACTGCTCACACACATAAGTCTAAATCATTATATACAGTAGAGTCTCCTGCCAATATTGTGTGTGTGTGTGTGTGTGTGTGGTTCAGGCAAACCCTATGTTATGAGGAAAGTTTTCTACGATGGTAGGTTGAGGTTTAGTTCAAATAACATGCAGTTAGTATAATGTTAAAATCTTTATGTCTATATAGTCCCTATAAAACATGAAAACACAATGTGTGTGTGTGTGTGTGTGTGTGTCAAGTCAAGTCACCTTTATTTATATAGCGCTTTTAACAATTCAGGTAATTTTGAAGCAGCTTTACAGAGATAACAGGAAGATAATGCAACAAAGTTTGTTTTTACAGCAGCTTTAGAAGAGCAGGCGTGTGTGTGTGTGTGTGTGTGTGTGTGTGTGGAGAGCGTACAACTACACTTGTTGGTAGAAACAGGAAGAAATAAACGAGAAGTACTAAGTAAATGCAAACATGCTAATAAATAAAGTAATAAATGAAGTATTTTCATGTGAAATAGTTAATTTTTTAACAACTCACTAGACATCAAAAATACAAATGCTCTGCTTGGATACCTTAATCTAATCTTTTGGTCTGTATATTAGGCCAGTATTTTTCAACCTATTTTGAGCCAAGGTACATTTTTTCATTGAAATAAATCACAAAGCACGCCACCAACCGAAGATGTTAAAAAATGAAACTCCATATCAACAACATACAGTCATTCTTATCAAAGTGTCTTGAATGGGAATCAAATAAACAAAGAAAAAATAATTTTATGATAAATTAGTTTTCAAAAAATATTTTTTTGGACCAATTAGGTGAAATTGAATGATTTCCACGGCACACAGTGTACACTGCATTAGACTCCATGCATGATAGACATGAATGTGCTCATTTGCATATAAAGTTGTAATCAAATGAAGACTATAGATCGAAGCATAAAGCAAAGAGTGTAAAGTTAGCCCTGGGTGAGTATAAAGACACTGGTTGTGAGTGAAGATTGAGGAGTGTAAAGTTATTGTAATTGTGTGTCAGGCGGATGCTGTGGAAGGTGAAGGACAATGGTGTTCAGTCTGGCTCTGAGCCAGTGGGCAGCACGCGCTCGCTCTCTCTCTCTCTCCCCGTCCGTCCGTCCTGCAGCTTTTCTCTTCTCTCGGCATCTCTGTCTTTCTGTTACACATGCACATATTCACAGGTCATTTTCCCTTACACACCTAAACGCTGCATCTCTCTCTCTCTCTCGATCCGCTAGCTGCAGACCGTTGGCGGCACGCGGTGCACGGCGTTGCGGTGCCAGGGTCTGAGCCCACCCCAGGTGAGACAAGCTCTGCTGCTTTGATGGATCTGCCATTTCAGCCCTGCTCTGTCCGACAGCAGGAGCCCAGGCCTTCACCCTCTCCCTCTTCCCCCGCCCGCTCATCTCTTAATCTGAGAGAGAAAATATATATCCTATATCTCACAGATACATCCCTCTGAGCCGGCTGGAACAGCACTCATCTGGAATACAGACCAACAGGCTATTATTTATTTAATACACTGACAGAGAGAAGGAGGAAGAAACAAATGGCAGAACGCAGACATGAGATGTAGGCAGTGAGCGGCACACATACGAGCTCGAGCCAATTAGCCAGCGAACCTGCGGACGTTTAACGTGGACTGGGTTTAAACCGGAGCATGTATTAAAGTCAACATCCCAAGCCACTTTGCATTCATAATGTTCCATATTTCGGGGATTGTGATGGTTGATTGCAAAGAGTTAAAAAAGAAGTGAGCATTCACAAACGCAGATTTAATTGCTGTAGGTCGCCAAGTTGTTCTCCGTTCATGCTGCTGGATGTTGTGCTGATGCTAACGTTTGCAAATGGGATGTGCTGTCGTAAAACAGGATTTCTGGAAGAGAAAAGGCTGCTTACTTTTGTTCTATTGGTATATTTGCATAACTTGAATTACTTCAGGTGCTTTGTAACCACATAACACATCAAATAATTAATCGAGCTTTGTGTCGTCAGCTGGAAAGGCAAGTCGTTTTTGATTTGAAGAATTTCCACAATAAGGTCAATTTTCACACACTTTGGTTGCTTTGTCACTGCATATCAATTAAGAGGGTTTAAAACAGACAATTTCAAATGTTGCTCGCATGACGTCAATTATCATAACTGTTCAGCTCGTACACAGTGCTTGTGCGCGAAAATCACACAATAAGAAAACAAACACAAGTCAGAATCAGAAGAGAAAGAAAGAGCAGCTCGTCCCTTAAGAAGCGATTCTACAGGTGTTGATCATCGGATGAGATGAGAAGAGCCCGCCCTCATGCAGCACAGCCAATCACGTCTTCCTGCATGATTGACAGGTCAGACAGCCAATCAGCGCCAGAGTACAAGCGCCAGAGACAACAACCCTCGCAAGAAAGAAAAACAGAAAGAAAATACCGCAAAAAAACGTACGTCCTTAGGGACTTAAATATATTGAAATATTATTACGCGTAAAAATGTGTGATATAGCCTGCACCCTTATGTTACCCGCCCCCCCCCCCCCCTCATAAGTGTTACAGCGACAGCTCTATATGCAAGCAAAACTGCTCTGTGTGATTGTTTTTAATGTATAATCACTTCCTTTAATGCTCTCTGTGTTTACTGTCACATGACTGCATGACGTCTTTTATCATTCTTTCGATTATGTGGGTCCGTCCGGGACCAAGATCTGTTCACACTGGAGTCCACATTCAAAGAAATAGATCTGAGCAAGACATCGGTTTCACCGTAAGACCAGAAACATGCTTTATCACGAGTGAAACAGGTACATTTTCAGCTTAACATTAAACAGAGATTGTGTTTTACGCTCTTATCAGATTGAAAGAAATCAACCAGAAGTATTAGATATACAAACACTCAAGAGGTCAATGGTGCGCGATACACATCTCAGATCTTGCCAATTTACGAACACATATATACAGACTAAACAAATGTCTTTTTGAGACGTGTGAAAAGGAAAATGTATTAGCCTCTTGAATGGATATTAACCGGCAGACGTGTTTTTTAAATGTTTTTTTCTTTGGCCGTATTGTGCAGTCATGTTTCTTTGGTACATTCACATATGATTATCACCGGGGCCTATTATATTTAAAAGCCTCATTGAGGTTTCCTGAAGAAGGTCACAACTGTTAACCATAAAATGTCATTTTCAGCAACAATGGTCAGTGTTCAGGGAGACATGGTCAAAGCACATGGTTTTAAAATACCCACTAAAACACAATTTTTCCTTCCTCTCTCTGCATTCGATGCTGAAGTGGAACTCCTGAAACCCACCAATGCCAAGGTCGTTCAATTAACGCCTCTCCCTTTCATGACCGCCAGGAGTGTGATGAGAGAGAGTGAGTTAGATTCTCTGTCTATCACGCTAAAGTGCTGCGTCCGTATAGCCGCGGCGTCCACATCCTTTCACAGAGGGAATATTTTGGGAAATGCCTGATATGCTGTGAAAGGGTCTGACAATCCATACGAGTGAATAGCACAGGGACAGAGACGCTTCAGAAATAATAACGCTGAATGCAAGTACAGATTCTAATTCAAATTTCAAGAGATGCATTACTTTATCTGTAGCAAGGTCATTCCCGTTCTTAAATTCCCTCTAAAAGACATACTAAATAAATATGACAGGAAAACTGAAGGAGAGTCTGTAATGTCTTTGCCGGCTCGGGTTCATTAAATCCCAGTGCGATATGAGTAAAGTGGCCTTGCTTTATTAAAACCTCACATTATTACAATACTTTTAAACTAGAGACTATTCACAATATTACAACTCGGTCCATTATTCCAACACAAAATCCTGTTTTAATACTAATAAAAGTGAATACACATATTTCATGCCTTTCAACATAATATAACAACCTGGAGGATCTTAAATAGGCTAATATAATACAGAATAAAACTTAAAACACACTAATGTTTATGAAACAAAGTAACGAACATATTTCCCAAAAGCAAATAATTCATGCCGCAACTTGTTATTTGAACCTTTTCAAGAGCATAAGCTCATTGTTTGCTAAATTAATGACAACTAATAATACTAAAAACATACTAATTTATATAAAATATGAAGTACTTAAATAAAATAAAGAAGTAATCCTTTAATACACATTTTTTCAAAGAAAAAAAGGCATGTTGTGACTCATTTTTAAAGCAGTTCATTTATATGAGAGAGTGACGGTTTACTGCTTTTACAACTATTGTAATCTTACTTTTATTTAATTATTTGGCACTGGTTTGGAAATACAAACATGTAGCTTTTATCTTGCATGCATAGAGCACACTAAACTGAGAATAAGAAGATTTTTGTGTACTCACAAAAGATTTTGTGTACTTGTTAAGAAGCTACTGTTAGACAAACACAGTTAGTTAACAGCATCACTAATTTCAGTTAGTTCTCCCAACACTGAACGTCCGTAAGTGTCGCTATGTAAATCTGTGCTAATCTGTCATTTGGTTTCTGTGTCTAATTAAATAACTTTATTCCCAGCATGAAGATCAGTCACTGGTCCTTCAATTAGAGTCATTAGCATATGCCAATAGAGACGTTTCATACTGGCAGAATGATGTCAGAGCTTCACTTCACCTCTGATTTTATCTGAAAGAACTCCAACCTTATAAAGAGAGAAAGAGACAGAGAGTTCGGGTGGAGGAGGGTCAATTCTCATTAAAAGGTAGAAAAATTAGCTATGAATATGTAAACAAACACTCCATTTGATAAAAGAAATGCCGTTATCACAAAGAGAGATGCAATCTTAATAGGAAATATTTTAAATTATAAATATGATTTTAATATTAAACAGATACCATAGTTCAAGCTTGATGTAATGTTTTATATAACACATTGTGTCGGTGAAGGCATTTATAATGTTAGAAAATATATCTCTTTTTAAATAAAATATGACACTAAATATGAAGCAGATCAACTGTTTTCAACACTGAAAATAATCAGAAATGTTTCTTGAGCAGCAAATTATCATATTAGAATGATTAGTGAAGGATCATGTGACACTGAAGACTGGAGCAATGATGCTGAAAATACAACTTTAATCACAGGAATAAATGACACTTTACTATATATTCACATAGAAAACAGCTGTTTTACACTGATATAATATTACACTGTTTTACTGTATTTATCATCTAATAAATTCAGCTTTAATCACAGGAATAAATGACACTTTACTATATATTCACATAGAAAACAGCTGTTTTACACTGATATAATATTACACTGTTTTACTGTATTTATCATCTAATAAATTCAGCTTTAATCACAGGAATAAATGACACTTTACTATATATTCACATAGAAAACAGCTGTTTTACACTGATATAATATTACACTGTTTTACTGTATCATCTAATAAATTCAGCTTTAATCACAGGAATAAATTATATTTTAAAATACATTCACATAGAAAACAGTTGTTTTAAATTGTAATAGTATTTCACAATATTTTTAGCAAATAAATGCAGCATTAACAAACATTAGAGACACTAGATAAACAAATACACACACACTCAATTTATTGATACACATTTGACGTCAAAATGCTAATTATTTATTAAACATTGATATATTTCATTATGTTGACAGTGATTTCACTACAGTCTCTTACCATGGTAAAATGACATCAATGCCTCTGATGGTTTGTTGCTTTCACAAGACAGAAATATGATTTCAAACACCAATACCATTTTTTGTATTTGCAATCAGGCACTAAATCACCACTGAAAATGTTCCCAATGCAGTTTCGGAAGGATCTGAAACGTCTTCCCTCCAGCTCGACTTCTCTTCAGCAGGCATTTACCAGGCCATTGATCAGTGTAAATATTAATTCAAATAAACAGCTATAAATAGAGGCTACATCTCACCTACAGCAGCCTCCTCTAATGCCTCCATTACACACATATACACTTGCTCAATATATTGACTGCAGCAGTGAGGGCGAGCTGATAGAAAACGCATGTTTTCAATGTCAAAACAACAAAGCGGCCAGACTCCTGCTGCAGATATTTTGCATTATAGATCTGAACAGCCAAGAGAAAGATTTGGAAGCGTGTGCGAGGCTTACAAATCACCTGCTTATTATGAAAAATAAAGAAAAGTAGCAGGGTTTGCAAGGCAACACAAGAAGAGTTAAAGTTCAAGTAACTTCAAGTCTTGCTTTCTAAATGACTAAATGTAAGATGTGATTGTAAAGAAACAGATATAGATAACCGGGATGATGTCATTCATAATCGTAGGAAAGCGTACGCTTACACACATTGTGAAGTAGATGCTGAATCATACTTATTGAATGTGAGTATAAATAGCAACACATTAACAGCACGAATGTGAATGCAATTGGTTCATACTCATTCCCCCGAACATTATATCAGTATTATATAACATTTATCAGTAAGTGATGGAGAAACCATGCGAGAAATGCAGTTTTAGAGGCACATTTATCTTGAAATAAAATGTTACTTTTTAAAACATATATTTTATTTCATTTTTCTTTTTTGTTTACTTTAAGCAGGAGTGCTAAAATAACTCAAACTTGACAAAACATAATACTTATAGACATATTTAAAAAAAGCAGAAAAATGAAAACAGAAACTGTAAAAATACATTTGAATTAAAATGAACAAAAACTGTGATGATTAATTGCTGTATTTTAACACTTAACCAGAATACTTTGCAAGAATACTCTTGAAAACATATATATATATTTTTTATTTTTATTTTTTATTATTTAATTAAAAAATATCTATATTTTGTTATTAAATAAAATAAAATAGAAATTATTTTATAAACAAAATATATATATATGTTTGCAAGAGTATTCTTGCAAAGTATTCTGGTTAAGTGTTAAATTACTGCTATATATATATATATATATATAAAAGTTATATATAAATGTTTTACAAGAAAATACGTCTTTCTTTTAAATCATTTCACCTTTAATTTAATCTGTTCCTTGCTGTTTCTTTGAAATTTACTAGCATTGTCTGAGGGAAAATTGTTTCTATATCAGTTTTTATCAGTGCACTGAGAAATATTCATTCTTTTTTGGACAGATGGGCAGATAGTTAGAGGATAAAAGATCTATATGCGCTTCTGTTTTATGCCACATTGAGTTTACACACAGCTGAAGTGTGTCCTGATGTTTTGTAGTCTTTGCCTTTCTCTCACACACACACACACACACCCATAAGTCATGGTGAGCGATGGACTCCTCAGTGTTTACTCACTCCAAACCAAATGATCTCTCTGCAGCTCTGCCACTTCAGATGTGAAATGGAATTTGCTGGCCTGTTCTATTCCGAGTCCATTTCTCTCGCCGTGCGCTTTACCAATTCCCAAATAGAGTTCACTCGCTCACAGATAATGTGTGTGAGGATTGAGCCCGACTCCTCGGCCGTTCAGCAGGCCCTGGGGAGGAACCTCCGGAGAGCCTTGCGAGTGGATTGGAAAGCGCACAACACTCGATTTCATTTTGTACTATTTGCCAAATTGTGTTTGTTCATTTGAAGATGGTTGGAGATCTACATTTAGTTGAGCAGGAATTGCTCCGACGGCTCCAGTTAGGGTTTCTAGGGCTGGGCATCACAATCCACCAGAAATGTCACCTGAAATTAACTCTCTGTGTCTGCTATAGCGAAACTAGCGTGACGATCAATCTGCAATCTGACTTTCTGACGCGATACTGCAGTGCTGGCCAATGACATTTGTGGAGTACAATAGAAAAACTGGAGTTTATAGGCTG
>JAWRVZ010000317.1:212500-237500 GCA_037043235.1 Rhodeus uyekii
AAACCAACCGCAAACGTTCCCCAAACCAACCGCAAACGTTCCCCGAACCAACCGCGAACGTTCCCCGAACCAACCTCAAACGTTCACCGAACCAACCTCAAACGTTCACAGAACCAACCGCAAACGTTCACTGAACCAACCTCAAACGTTCACAGAACCAACCGCAAACGTTCACAGAACCAACCGCAAACGTTCACTGAACCAACCTCAAACGTTCACAGAACCAACCGCAAATGTTCACAGAACCAACCGCAAACGTTCACAGAACCAACCGCTAACGTTCACAGAACCAACCGCAAACGTTCACAGAACCAACCGCAAACGTTCACAGAACCAACCGCAAACGTTCACTGAACCAACCTCAAACGTTCACAGAACCAACCGCAAATGTTCACAGAACCTACCGCTAACGTTCACAGAACCTACTGCAAACGTTCCCCCGAACCTACCGCGAATGTTCCCCGAACCTACAGCAAACGTTCCCCGAACCAACCTCAAACGTTCCCTGAACGTTTTTTTTTTTTGAGGTTGCCCTACCGTGAACGTTCCGGGAATGTTCTATTTACGTAAAGAAAACTTTCCTGGTTAACCTACCGGGAACGTTCTAATGTTTGGTTCCCAGAACGTTCTGGGAACCAGAAATTGTTAGCTGGGTCAGTCCAGGAAATGTTGATCTTGAAATGTTATTAACAGTTTTAAATTTACTCTTACATTTACTTTATAAAAATCAGTAAAGAGTTCACAGCAGAAAGACCCGAAAGGGGACATTTTTCAATTTTACTAATGAAAGCTTCTACTTGCAACAAAAGTGATAACATGCAAATAAAGACTGGTATGGTACCAACATTTTATGGTGTAAAAATGAAAAGAAAATAATTAAGTGATATGCAACACTGACAGTAATAAATGACTATATTGTGCAACGTGATAAAATGAGTTAATGTCAACCACCCCTACTTTTTGCCTAAAGCCAAAGTACAACATTCACACACTGATTGTGTCAATAGCGTTGTGCTTTTCCCTTCAAACTGTCTGCAGTACAAACACGCACACACACACACACACACAAACACGCACACACACACACACACAAACACACACACACACACAAACCACACACTTGCTGCATTAAAAAAATGCACTTGGCTCGCCTCCAACAAGTCGCCCTCCGGGGAGACACAATGCTACAGTGGTTCCATAATTAAGCCATTGGCAAACAAAGAAATAGTCAGCTAAATGCTTCCTGGATATGAATCATAACAGATCTGCAGGGATTTACGAGACGTGAGGGTTTTTTTCTCAGCTCAACAGACTAATTGGTTCCCCTGCTCATTGTTTGTCATGCACAGTAATATGAAAGCACCTTAACTCAGATCCTCTCAACCAAAACCAAACTCAACTCACACGCATCGGACTGCAGGTGCTCCTTTAGCTCTCTCTCTCTCTCCCTCTCTCTCTCTCTCTCTCTGTCACTCGCCAATTAAACAAGACTGATACGTTTGATTTGAACCAAGCACCTGTCTGCTGGCAGTGATGGAGAACGGGAAAGATACTGGAATTATAATTACTCACTGACCATGTTTACATGCACACCATCTTCCGATCATGGTAATCAACACAATCCAAATACACAAAAACATGCATGTCCTTTTCAACACCATTCTGCTGTGATAATAACGGACACACTCTCTGATGATACATATTTAATGGCAGGGTTGGGGATTTGTTCCAGAAACGTTTTCTTGTTATACTGGTTGAAAGTCTTTTTACATCCTGACATCAATCACTTAGTTAAGCAGTCTAAATGTTTTCTTATGTGTATATTTATCACCTGTGGAAGACGTAGAAGCATAAAATGTTCTTCCAATCATTGAATTCAGTCTGAATGCAATGGTGCGATGTTCTACCTGTCTGTCAGCTCAGTTGATTTTTCATACCTCCGCGCACCTGCTCACATCACACATCATCAGTGCGTTTCATGCCAAGAGTTAGACAGACGTCAGTCACAGAGCAGCGCAAACGAAACAGCAGCCGCCTTTACAGTTCCTCCTGACCAAAACAACCAGCTTACGCTGCGTTCACTCCATAACCACTGTCATTTAGAGGAGATGGGAAACCTGTGACGTTATACCCGATGCGGTTCATGACTTGAAGTCGTTTCAATATTATCACTATCAACGGCGAAATGAATCTGCAGCAGTCAGGTTATTGTTGTAATGTTATGTGTTTGAGACACAGTAGTTTAACACCGTCTCTCATCTTGTGATGCTTTGTCCGACACGCAAATGAAAGAACACAGACAGCAGCATCATTTCCACAACGACTATAACTCAATTTAGCTAAATAAAATAAAAAAAATTCTTTCTCTCTCTCTTCCCCATGCTTGTGCTACTTGTGTTCAGAATGTTTGATACTTTGTATTGTAAGCACTCTTATGAGTTTTTGTATCTTTTGGACAAATTGCTTCTATACTCCTCAAATTGTAAGTCCCTTCGGATAAAAGCGTCTGCTAAATGAATAAATATAAAAAATGTAAATGTAAAAAAATAAGACATGCTCTTTTTTTGCCGCAAAGACCAATAAATCGACTAGCGTAAACTTTAGTAAATCACCTTTCATGAATATAAATACTGAAAAAGTCTGAAAGGGAAACTCCTACAAATGCTCATGCAATAAGATCCGCTGCAAAACAACCCTGTCCATACCTTTTCAACGCTGATTTTTCACTGCGCGTCTTTAGTGAATCCTGACACTAGCTTTTGCCAAAAGAGAGTTTTATCTCTTTAAAGCGGTTATATCTGGCCTGCAATATACAATATATGCATCTCGACAGATGTTTTCTGATGTAAACTATCAGCAACTATCATTCTACTATCATGCATGTAATGATGCAGTTCAAGTTTCAACTAAATAACTTTAATATTTTTGGTCAAAAGTCATTTTAGCTTAGATTTTTTACGTTCAAATAATAGTACACAGTTCTCTGCAAATAATCGATTCTGATTGGTTCATCAAGTCACTCTGTGGTCAAATATTTTTTGTATACTGATAAAAATAATCAACTATTAACCCAGGCAACCCATGCAGGCAAACTTCATATTATTTCATGACATTCTGTCTTTCTTCTCACATAATAATAGTTTCTCAAAGCAAGATTTGATTTGATTTGTTATGTGTCCGTGTAATCACAAAATAAAGCTCTTCAGGATGATACCGATCACCCAGTCAGGGTTTATTTTGTGATAATGACCGGCTGACTGTACATTATCTCGGACTCGTTTGCTGGATGAGGAGAGCGATTCCTCAGCACAGAGGAGCCGGTGGGAATGCGCTTTCCGTGGCTCCAGTGGAGTGTCTACAGAGAGCTACACTTCAACATTACGTAAGCGATTGTTTCTGTAGTACGCTTCTTCTCCAACAGGCCCTCAGCAAATTGAGCTACTTTGGCGCATGAAGGGAGGTTAAAAGAACAACACTTCACAGCTAGAGACTCATCTTCAAATCTGTGACTGGAAGAGAAAAGTTGGAAAATGGGCTCTATTTTTGCAAATTGATGCCCATTTTCTCTCAAGTAAATACATCCTCAAAATATACTTCTGTAGAGATGTGCTAAACAGCACCTGAATATTCATTTTGGGAAAATCGCAAATGGCCGTTCTGAATGCAAATGTGGCAGAATTGACCGTTTGTCCTCTCTGTGTTTAAGAGACACGTAAACATAAAAAAGAGAAAACTTCCGTCTAATGGAAAACGTGCAATTTACCAACATGATCTCACGGGTGCTCATACGTAAAGTGCGCTTATACATACTAACATACTTTTCCATGCATTTGGATGTAGGAAATGTACAATATCAACCTATAGCCATCAATCCTTTTAACTTTTGATACATGCAAATGTTTGAGGGGCATAGTAATGAATTCATAAGATGTTTTTTAACATATTTGTAAAAGGAGATTAAAGAAAACCATCCCATTATGCAATGCATTGAACTAATTTGACATCATAATGGTTTTATCCTGTTCTGTGTGATTTCTAAAGAGCACATAGAATGAATATGTATATTTAACACTTGCTGAATTACTTAAATCCATCTATGCACAGAATGAAAATATTTATTAGTCATTTTAAGAGTCTTAGACCTTCATTAGTCCATTATCATTTAAAAATGTATTTGGCGTTTAGCATTAGTTATTGCATTAAATAAGATAATAATATCTTTAGTGCACAGTGTTTCTTCATTAGAAGATTCCTATATGACTAAAACTGCTAAAAATAAGATTAAAATAATATGAACATGTAGATATTTCTTCGTTTCTCTGCCAAAGTCCAACAGAGCAATTTCCTCAACACAAATCTGTGAATGGAGGACTGATTTTCCAGAAACTCGCACTTTATTTCAATGGTCTGTCGACTAACTTTGAAGTAGACTGCGAGGTTAAGGTTAGGTGTTAGGGTTTGGGTTAGTAGAATAATTTGACATGTAGTTCAATGACGCAATTGCACCGTGTGCCCGTCCTCCAGTGTCTACGCCAGCGACGGAGTTGCAGAGTTTCTTCTACTCCGTTGAATGTCTGTTGGGGAGCATCAGAATAAAGTGTTTGCAGATGTTAAGCAAGGAGTCTACTAATACTCTAATCAGAGTTAGCTGACATGTAGTTGCAAAATAGTTAGTAGAACGGACGATCAAAATAACGTGTGTGGCAGGCGGGTGCGTGGTCTAGAGGCTGCTGCAGGCGGAGGAGGAGTCTAGGGAGGGCTAATGGTAAAGGAACACGCCTCCGTTAACGAGAACTAACAGGTGTGGTCATTTTGCAGTGACAAATAGCCGCGCCCAGAGAGAGAAGGGGAGTGCGGGACAGCATCAGCGGGAGCCTGCTGCAAGCCTTATCTGAGGTTTTGATGCTGCATTTTGAGTTGATTTTGGCAAATAAAACGCCTAAAACGCACTACTGTCTCTGAGTCCCTGTTTTATACAATTGAAAATCCGTCACAATGTGTTTGCAACTTCTTTTCTCATTAAATGCTGAATGCATGGAAGGGTCATCCTGCAGGAACAGATGGGCAGAATCCTAACCGAGTGAACCGCTCACAGATCTCAATGTTCTTTTCAGACCACACAAGAACAGGTACAAACCAGACGCTGGGGTTTTGTTTTTTAGAGAACACAGACTGCTGTGTTTTTGATCTGCTGCACTGAGGTTGCCAAATGTCAATGTCAGTAGTCAACACCAAAGAAACTCTTCCAAAAAGTAACATTCATACCACAGCAAATTGTATATAGTCCCATAGTCCACTTTCTAACTATAAGTTACTTTGCAACTACAACTAACTCTCATTAGAGCAGTTAACTGTTAGGTTAGGGTTCGGGTTAATAAGTTGACATGTAGTTGCAAAGTTACTTTGTTATTAGAGTATCTAAAGTGGACTGTCAATATAAAGTGTTACCGTAAATATTATAAATAGTGTAAAATATTTTGCCGCACAACAACAGATTTCTCTCTCTTTTACCTCATTTCACCCTGTATATGGAATTTTATATATAGAAAGGTTTTTAAAGCTACAGCCAATTTTGGTTAATTATCGGGTGACCCGGCCTCAGACCTGCACCAATTAGCCGATGGCTGCTGGAGGCTTCAGGTCAGAACTATAATGCAGTTACCGGTGAGTTCACTGTACTTCTGATGCAAGACAGACAGAAAACTCCATGTGAAGGAAAAAAGCTTTGCTGAACCGAACAGCATCGATCACAAACAAAAAAATAATATTCAACATTAAATACAACCCGAAATGATGGGAGAATCTCGCAAAAACATGTTCCAGTCTCATTTCACCCCATTATGAAAATAAAATGATATGAAATTAGGTTTTGCATGAAATTTGAAACTATTTTATACATAAATACTGTAATTTTGTATACATTTGTAAAAACTTTAATACTAGATTATCAAAAACTAATTAAGTCTTGTTTTTTTTTATATGCTATAGCATATACTGCTCAAAAAAGTTAAGGGAACACTTGAATAAAGCATTGGAGCTCAATGAATGAAATATTCAATTTGAAAATCTTTATTTAGTCCACAGAATCACCAGGCTCCGCCCTCCCAGTCACGCCGATCCCCATCACCAGAGTACTAATCATCACCAGCTGTCACCCATCACCTCATCAGACCAGCACACACACACACACACACACACCTCTCTCTCTCTCTCTATCTGATCTCGTCTCGTCTACAGCTCAGAATACTCTCGTCTGGATTATTCCTTACTTGAAGTTACTTGCATCATTGATTGTTCCCAGTCCCCAGTTCCTTCTCCTTCTCCAGTCCTCCGACATTTAATCTACAAGAGATACAGGAAAGTCTATTCATCTCCTTCAGTGACTGTCAAAGTGTGTGTGTGTGTATGTGTGAGGCCACTCAACCCTCTACATTTCTCTCACTGCCTTGCTGCCAATCCATTCCCTCCCTATATGCTATTCCCAGTTTGTAAATAAAAGACTTGAATTGTTTGGAAAACTTGCCAGTCTGTCCAGTGTGTGTGCTCCCTGACAGAAGACAAGACCTTGAACTGAATCGGCAGCATGTGCACCTCCCAACGTGATCCGTTCCAGGAATTGGTGGATTTACTTCACCAACCCTTCACTGCACCAAGCACTTCATCCCCACCTACAATAATCGCGAGTCTCATGGCCAACCCAGCATCCTACTCTGGCTAGCCATTAGAGTGCTACGGATTCTTATTGCAATTTATCACATTACTTTCTTCTTATTGCATTTATCACATCACTTTTAACAGGAAGAGTGTTACACTGAGCCAAAATGATCTGGAGGCAGCCTGGACCAGTGACGCAATCAGCAGACGATTTTGTTTTGTTTTGTTTTTTTTCCACTTCTTGGAAGCTTTCGGAGTGCACAACGATGATACCTTTATTGGTGATCAACTTTATAACTTAAAGCAAGGAAAATTGTTGTTATGGATTATGCCCTCAAATTCTACACTCTAGCAGCAGCAACCGGATGGAACAAGCATTCTCTCGTTACGACGTACTGACATTACTGAATACGTACGGAATTAGCTCCTCAACTTTTGCTGCATCTCGCTGCATATGATAATTCCACTGGCCTTTCATTCAGCTCTCCCCCAGAGTAGCCCATCATATGCAGTGGTGTGCTGAGGATCCCCAGGGCCAGTCAAGTTTCCCCTCCTCTCACCAACTAGAGCAAACCAGCCCTCCAGAACCAAAGCGAATCTACACACTTATCCAGGGCTGGACGCAGGTGACAGCTGACCCAGGGGTTGTGTTTATATTGTGATGCACCACCACGCTCTCTGGTGAGTTATGTTCAATCAGAGTTTGTTAGCTCATCTCCTCTCACTGCCAAAGAGTTTATTACTGTCTCTGATGTTCCCATTCCAGTCACTGCACTCCTCGACTCTGGATCAGCCAGGAATTCCATCTCCACAAACTCTGCAGACAGTTTCACATCCCAAAAATACAGATTGAGACCCACTACAAAGCCCAATCCATATCAGGGAGACCCCTGAACCGTACCGACTTCAAATTTAACGTGGGCTTTTACGTGTCAAGGTGAATAGTTGACTGGTTCTAGAGAATTCCACCACTGGCATCATTATAGGGCGACTGTGGTTAATTCAACACATCCAGAACTCTCTTGGGAAACAGTTGAGGTAAGGAGAGGGACCGAACTCTGTTTCCCCTCCTGTGTTCCGACGTTACCACTACAATGAAGGAAGCTACATCAAACCGTTACTATTTGCTCCACCTCCATTGAAAGTCCCATAACTCAGCAGTCTGAGGAGATCTCTGATTGTTACTTACAAATTCCAAAAAGTCTTCTTTCCCAAGGGAGCTTCCCAGTTATCGCGCACCAGGCTTGGGACTGTACCATTGATCTCCTTCGAGATGAACCAGTACCCAGAGGCAAAATGTGCCCTTTAACAATAACCAAACAGAAAACCATGGAGGAGTACATCCAGGAGACCCTACTCCACGGGTATATCAGACCATCAACATCCCCTGCTGCTTCAAACCTCTTCTTTGTGGCCAAGAAGGATGCAGGCTTGTGGTCTTGGATCGACTATCGAGATAGAATCACAGTCAATTTTAGGTTCCCCCTCCCTCTCGTCCCAATGGCCTTGCAACACCTCAAGGGAGCCAAGATCTTCACCAAGCTGGACCTCACAAGCACAAGTACAACCTCATCCAGATATGCGAGGGGGATGAATGGAAAACAGCCTTTGTAATATATTGTATATATTTGTATATATATATTATATTATGCTGTATGGACTGGTAAATGCTCCCTCCGTATTTCAGGACTTCATGCATGAGGTCCTCGTGGACTTTCTTCACTGCTCTGAAGTTTATGACACCCTACTAGTCAGGCCGAACATCGCCAAATGTTGAGGAGATCCTCCAGAGATTGCAGAGTTCAGCCTGTACTTCAAAGCTTATAAGTGCCAATTCCACCAGTCAGAGAAACAGTTCCTTGGTTATAGAGTCAAGCAAAAAAGCATCACAATGAACGAGAGGAACGTGGAAGCTATCCACAACTGGCCCAATCATAAAACAGTCAAAGAACTTCAGAGATTTATTGGATTAGCAAACTTTTATCATTATCGTTCATCTGTAACTACAGTTCCATAACTTGTCCTCTCTCTTCCCTGCTTCGTGGCAAGCCCAAGTCTCTATCCTGGCTCTAGGAGGCTGAGGCCGCATTCAACACCCTGAATCAAGCTTTCAGCCAGGCACTGCTCCTTACTCCAGCGGACTAGAGTAGGAATGGTTCTGTCACAGCAGCAAGGGGGGTTCCTCTCAATCTCTATCCGTGTGCTTTCTTTTCCCGTAAGTTCAACCTGGCGGAGAAGAATTAGTTTCAATTAGAATTAATTCCCATTAGTCTCAGCCCATCACCATCTACAGGGAACCATCCGTAGGCAGAAGGACAATGCTGATGTCCACAGATACACTGGTCCTCCCTACCAACCAGGAAACAAGGTATGGCTTGGTATACTCCTGATGAGATGGCGGATGATGTGTTGGGGAATCTCCTCCCAGACCAGGATCAGGGCATCAGTGAGATTCTGGACAGTCTGTGCAGCTACTTGGCGGCTTCAGATGCTCCAATGCATGATGTTCCAGAGGTTCTCGTTTGGACTGCGGAACAGGAGGGCCAGTCAATAGCATCAATGCCCATGTCATCTAAAAACTGCCCACACACTCTAGCCACATTATTATGCACCTGGAGGTCTGTGTGATCCTCCAAGGATATTCCTCCGCAGACCATTACTGATCCACCGCCAAACCGGTCATGCTGGATGATGTTGCACACAGCATAGTGTTCCAGACGGCATCTCTGGACGCTTTCACGTCTGTCACATGTGGTCAGTGTGAACCTGCTCTCATCCCCGAAGAGAGAAGGGTGCCAATGGTGCTTTTGAATTCTGGTGTTCTCTGGCAAATGCCAATTGCACAGAAACACAATAACACTTTATTTTACAGTGTACTTATTACATGTTACATGTAATTTGTGTATTAGTAACTAGAAATTATGTATGATTACATGCAACCCTGTTCCAATCCTATCCCTACAGTAATTACATATGGTTAATTATTATTACTTAGTAGTTAAATGTATAATAACACTGTAACACAGACACTTTAAAATAAAGTGTATTCAAAAGATCTCCTTTTGTATTTTAGACAAAAACACCAGACTATGGAAGGGAAACGACATGATAGACTAAATAATAACACAGTAATGACTTATTCCATAAAATATTCATGATTAAACAATGACCTAATAGTTTTTCCTGGCCAGTTGTGTAAGAGAAAGGAAAACTGCGGTCAGTGAATAGTGTGCAAACATGAACATATTTTCACCCATCTCTCCATCTCTGTTTCTCTGTCTGTTAGCCTGCAGGGACTTTGCTTCACTCATTCTGCTCACAGAGGTCTTGCCTGCAGGCAACCAGAGAGCCAAAGCAGCAACAAAACAGCCAGCTACAGGCTTCTTTACTCCTCTCCACTCCATTCCAGCTCAACACAGACGCTAATCAAATCCTCTGATTTCACTAATGCACACAATACACACTTGAAGAAACGTGAAGACGCTTTGGACACTGTTTGAGGCCACTTATTCCCAGACAGTTTTGATGCTTAATTCCCAGTGCGCATCAGCTGTTTGTGATATGAGACGAGAGCGCTCACTGATATGCTGAAGTATTAGTCAGTGGTTTTGCAAAAAATGATCAGGTTAGTGGCATAAAATCTTTCAAAGATAATCAGAATTCTGAGACCAAATAAAATAAATATTCATATTATACTTAAACATTTTAATGTTATTATTAACTAATATAAAAAGTCAAGAATGCAACAAATCTATTCTGTATGCAAAAACATACAGTCCCGGCTCAGAATACATGAATTATCCTATTTCTGATTCTCCTACATAAAAGTGAAAATGTTTATTCATGATTTCAATGTTAGATCACGTGCAGATGGATCATCTCGCCAGTGTTTTGCTAAGGTGTTCTGAGTGTTTTTACACTTTGGTATATGCTTATCTGGTAGTTGCTAGGGTGTTGCTATGCTGTTGCTAGGGTATTCTGACTGTTTAAACACTTTGGTATGTGCTGATTTGTTTGTTGCAAAGGTGTTCTGACTTTTTAAATACTTTACTGCGTGGTTATTACTGCAGGTTTTTTTTGGTGGTTGTTAGGGTGTTGCTAACACTTTGCTGTGCGGTTACTATATGTTATTTTGGGCAGTTGCCAGGGTGTTGCTATGCAGTTGCTTAAGCATTCTTAGTGTTTTAACACTTTACTATATGCCTACCTGGTCGTTGGCTGGGTGTTGCTGTGCAGTTAATATGATTTTCTGTTTAAATATGATTTATTCAATTAGCTATGTAGTTACTTGGTTATTGCCAGGGCACTGCAATGCTGTTGCTAAGGTGTTCTTAGTGCTATACAACTTTTGAATGTGTTTATCTGGTTGTTGCCAAGGTGTTGCTATGCAGTCGCAAAAAAGTTCTTAGTGTTTTAACACTTTGCTATGCTTTTACCTGGTTGTTGCTAGGGTGTTGCTATGCAGTTCTTAAAGTTATGAGTTATAAAGTTCCCTTCTGTTATGAGTGTTTTAACACTTGGCTTGGCTATCAGTTACTAGGTTGTTTTTGGTGTGCTGATATGGTGTTGCTAAGGTCTTGTGAGTGTTTTAAAACTTTGCTGTGCGGTTATTCTGGGTGGTTGTCAGGGTGTTGCTAAGCAGTTACTAAAGAGTGTTTTAGCACTTTGCAATGTGCTTGCCTGATTGTTGTCAGGGTGTTGCTATGCTGTTACTTAGGGGTTTTGAGTGTCCAAATCCCTGATAGCTGCAGTACTAGTGATGCTTGACACACAGAATACACTGGAAATAAGATCCATGAGGTGGACGGCAGCTCTTCTGACCAGCACACGCTGGCTCTCTGCCATTCCTGAAGGTGACAGCAATAGTGCCGACGTTTCACGGCAGGACGCACGCACACACTCACGCCGAGAGGTGTGTGAATCTCAATGTCAACTGTGTTATAGCATTTACAACTCGACAGAGTCAAGTTGACTCAGCAAATTCCTTCCCCGGTGCTCAGAGAAAGACGGAGATGAAGAAATTAGGTGTGAAGCGGAGCAGGCTAACTGAACCCTGCCAGAGCGCTGCTGTTCCGACACTAATTATTGATTGGATGATTAGGGCAGATGAAGAGATCTTTTTTTGAAAGCACGGCCTGTGATTGTGCATCCTGCACGCGGCTACACAGCAAGCGCAAGTGAGCGATGGAGCAATCGATACTTTCAATCACATTGAAGAGCGTTGCTGTCAGTCACGCCATAGTGAGGTGATTAGGATTGAGTCTTAAGACAGTGAATAAGTTCCCGCGGCTCTCTCCGGAGCCTTCTTCAGTTTCCCGGGAACCTAATGAACTCACACGGAGCGGCACGGCATTCTGCCTGCGCTAATCCTGCAGTCAGACCGAACTATCACAGCGGTGCACGAGGGATTGCACATCACCACAAACGATTGCTCTGACTCTAACCTCTGATTGGATCTGCTGCATTCAAAGTCGTTAGATAGATAGAAGATAAACATGTACATTCTAGTGATGAAAATATAAGCAGCCTACAGTTAAGTTGGTTCACCCAAAAATGAAAAATCAGTCATCATTTACTCACGAATCATTTACAACATGAGAGTGAGTAATTAATGACAGAATTTTCATTTTATCATGAACTATTCCTTTAAAGATGGGTCCAGTTGTATTCTGAAGAGTAATACTGTTTGTCCCTTGGGTTAGTAGATATGTAGAAGAATATGGGTAACAAAACATGATGGGCTCCAATGACTTCCATAGTATTTGTTTTTTCGCCCACAGGCCTACTGTTACGGACGCTGAGCTACGTGTGTGTTTTTGGACACATGTATTGTGTATGTGGTGTTTGTGTGAACCTTGTTTGTTGCAGGTGGAAACGTGATTGGAGGATCCACTCGTCAGGTTGATGACGCACTACCATGACACGGGAGACTTCGCAGCTAATCACCAATCACTGCAACAGTTTAAAAGCCTGAACTTCAACGGAAGAGAGAGGAAAGAGCGAGCACGCTTAATGAGGACGGTTCTCTCGTTCCAAAGACCAGTCCGAGAGTGGCTTATTGTTATGGCTTTACTTTGAATTCGTAGCAACTGTTGTTTGTTGGTGCTTGTGTTTATTCATGCACTTTTATTTGAGTCTTTGGTTTGTGTCTATTGTTTATTGTATGATCGGTCGGTTTGAACACCGTGTGACCGATGGGAGAGGCGGAGCCTGGCAAATACGTCACGACCTACATTACATCACGCAGATTTACAAAATTGTATTAGACACACTAGACGCTTATTATCTATGTTTTGTTCATTCGTTAGTGCAGATTAGTTATGGCATCCAGTACGCTGAAGATGTTTCTTTTCGTGATGTTTTATGTTTTAAATCAATGAGGCCCATTAACTCTTGTGTTATTTTGAGTTCAGCAGAAGAAAGAAATTCATACAACTTTGGAACAACTTGATTATGAGTAAATTCATTTCATTTGTGGGGAAACTAGCTCTTTAAGATCTAGTATCTTTTTTTATCAAAAAATGAAGATGAACAAATGTTTTACAGCTTTGGAGCAACATGAGGATGAATAGTTTAAGACAGAATTTTTATTTTTAGGTGAACTGTCCCGTTACGATTTTATGACTTAGTGGAAAATTCTAAAAATGTATATTATAATTAAAGTAACTAATTGAAGTATCATTGGTGCTGCTGTATTAAAGTAATAAGCCTCAAGGTTCTGTATGTTACATTGATTTTACCATGGTAACTGTCCTGATACTGTAAATCACTGTAGCACATGCTCTCTTGTGGCTTATTTCTGTAATAAGCAGCAGCTGGGAGAAGCAGATGAGAGCTACATATGGAGGAGTGGACTGGAGCTTGTCACGGAGAATCTGTCAAAGGAGGAGCGACGGGCACAGGTAGTGGCATTATTTATCAAACAGAATTCATTCATCATCATCTGAACGGCATTAGCATCATTAACATCAAATCAGATTTATATTTTCTTTTATAAATTTTATAAATATTTTCTATATACATTCTTATTAGTCTTATTTTGCATGATTGCACGATTCCAAAATGAACAAATTCACGAAAATATAATCATCAGAAGTACCTCAAATTAGGCAAGTGAAATGGCTGATTGGCACCTAGTTAATATCTTCCAAGCGGTGTGTGTTTAAATGGTGTGTTTGCGTATGCAGGAAAGGGCAGATAAAACCTACATGTCTGCAGTAAAAACAAGCAGATGCAGTACATACAGGTATGAACGGTTTGTTTTAATTTTTCCTCAAGCAAAAGTCTGAATTCTAATGAGCAAAGCTGAAGAGGCATATTGAAATCGTTAAGCAGAAAATCCTTGACCTTCTTTTTCTGTGGAAGAAAAAGAAGAAAAAGAGGAAAAGGCAGAAAGCAAAACAAAACTCTGTCTGGCTCTCTCTTACGCCGACTGTCAACATGTCTCTTGATGTGGCAGCATCAGACTGTGTTTATTGTGTTGCTTCAGTGTGATAATAACTGTAATCGCTGTGTGGGAATTAGTGGAGAGTATCTAGTGGAGAGAGACAGCGAGGGAGAGCGAGAGAGAGAGACAGATTGACAGAGATTAGAGGTGGGCTCTGCTGCTGTCTCTTTGTGTGGTGCCTGTCTGTCAGCCAAGAAAAGAAGAAGAAAACGCTGCTCTGTCTGTCTCTCCGAGTGCTGATCTTGTCCTTGTCAGTGTGTGCCAGAACGCCTCATTGTGCGCCAGTGATTCCAAAGGCGGAAACCACAAAACATGTTAAGGAAGGGATATATACATACATATTCTGTAAGTGCTTCTACTGTAAAAATGTTTACAGTACTAAACCCACCCAAAATTTCCTGCCAATGCATAATATCTGTTTGCAAATACTTTATTTCATTTCAGTAATTTTGTGAACACGTCATTTGCGATTTGGCTCATTATACATATTTGTACATATTTCTGTCTGTCTATCTATATACGTTTGTGTGTGTGTGTGTGTGTGTGTGTGTGTGTGTGTGTGTGTGTGTGTGTGTGTGTGTGTGTGTCAAATTGACAAAATCTGAAATAATTAATTTAAGGTGTCACTCACTGAAATTTCAAATAAATTTGATATATATGTATATATGCATTTAATATATACATTTATTTGTTCAGCAATGACGCGTTAATTGATAAAAAGTGACTTTTACATGGTTACAAATATATATCAAATAATTACAGTCATTAGGGGCCAAACGGAAGGAAGGCATTGAAAGTCAGCATCAGACCAACGACAACAAGCTATTAAAGACATTATAATGACTTTAGGCAAAATTATTTAAAGAATCATGTATGGAATCTGGATTTATTGGTTTATCACTTTCGACCAATAATGAAATAATGCATCACGGTTACTACAAAGATCCTGAGCAGCACAACTGTTTTCATCATTGATAATAATCATAAATGTTTCTTGAGCAGCAAATCATCATGTTAGAGTGGGATCATGTGACCATGTAATGATGCTGAAAATTCCGCTTTGATCACAGGAATAAGTTATATTTCAAAATGTATTGCAATAGAAAACCATTGCTTGAAAATGTTATATTATGTCACAATATTACTGTAGTTTTGGTCAATTGAATGCAGCCTCAGTGAGCATAAAAGACTTGCATTATGGATAAATCATTTTTAAAAATGATAATTAATAATCAATATGATATCAAAGAAAATAAATCATATTGCATCAAAGATAAAATCCCCAACGCCAAACCTTTGAATGATGCATTATATCAGCCTCATAATAAAAGCTTCCTTTCTTTATCATGCCAATACAAGCACTGGAATCTGAGCGAGAGAACTGAACACATGAAGCAAGATTAAAAAGCATTGAGAAAACCGTCCCTCCCCCATCCGATCCCCTTCCCCTTCCCTCTGCCTGACATCGGCTGGCTTTTGAGGGAGCCACTGACTTGTTAGTACTCTAAGCAACACGAGGAACAGATGTGTCCCTGGCAGTGGATGGATGGTCACACTCCATCTGGCCAGTGCAGCTCTGGACAGGGATGATGAATACAGCTTCATCACTGAATGACTGTCATCAATCCAACGCAGCCGCCGTCCTCTCTGACAGCAGCAGGCCCCAGGTGGAGCCGCCCAGAGAGAGGCCATTCCAGAATGCAGGTCAATCAGCACCAGCCCGAGCCAATATTAGCTCTCGATATATAGAATGCTGCACGCATTACGGCGCGAGATCAGCTCTAAGCTTCACGGGAGAGCTCTGGCGAGGAAAGACGGGCTAAATCGCAAGGCTTTGATGTAGACGTCGCGGATTTATCTGCACACAGGAGGCTAACACCATGTTTTCCTACGGAATAAGAATGAAAGACAAAGCAATGCTAGAAAAGAGAGCTGTGAACAGACAGACCTAGTTAAGCATCAAACGAATCTAGCGCAACAGTGTATTAGTGACTGGCTGCGGTTTTTTCTTTAAGCCTTGGACGATAATCACATTATAAACATTCATTTATGGCAAAGAGGTGTTTGAGCATCAGAAACAAAGCAAAAGGTGTGAACCCTGAACAAAACTTCCTGTGGCTCAATCAGTAGAGCATTGGTGTTTGCAACGCCAAGGTCATGGGTTCGATCCCAGGGAAAGCAAGAACTGGTTCAATGTGTTTCTTGAATGCAATGCAAGTCGCTTTGGATAAAAGCATCTGCCACATGCATAAGTGTATAAATGTAAAACTAACTTTGAAACAATTTCCACTTTACAGTTTCAAACACATTGAATAACACTTTACAACAAGGCTTCTTAACATTTCATTAACATTAGTTTAACTACATTAGTTAATATGAACTCACAATGGAATGGAACGTCTACAGCGTTCATTAATATGACATGAACAGTTACTTTTAATGACTAACATAAACAAAGATAAATAAATGCTGTAACAAATGCATTGTTTATTGTTTGTTAATGTTAGATTGAATTATTGCTAACTAATGGGACCTTATTGCGAAGTGTAACCCATTAAATTCTTAAGTAGAAAGACTCAAATAGCATTTTCTTAGGAAACAAACACCTTAAATGCTAATTTGTTATGGATAAGCATCTTCCAAATGCATGCATATAAACTATTGGATTGTAAAACAAGCAAATCAATTGACCGTATGATCTTTTCATAAATATTTGAAAGGTTTATGTGAAAGGTATTACACAATGTTATTTGTGCTATGAGTCAAGTGGATTCAAATTAAATTAATGAAAAATATGAGTTAAAATTTTAATTTAATAATTATATTTTTAAATGTAGTAGGAAAACTTTAATTGTTATGTGTTTTGTGTTATTCTTTTGGATAGTATAACAAAATCGAATTTAAAAAAACATGAAATTCGCTATAAAGTTTTAAAAACAGAAATTGCTCATTATTCATGCACCACAGAAACACAAAGAGCTAATGCTCTGAATGGCTCCGGAAGTAAAAACTCTCCTTAGGGAAATTGATTTTGAACAATAACTTATAAACCTTTAAAGTCCCCCTGTAGTCAATAATCCTTGAATGATCCTTTAAAACTCATCTTTGATCTCCAAAAGTTTTCTACCTAGCTTGAATGTACCGTAACTCTAATGTCCAAACAAAAGCTGCACAATGGTGTCGCTCTTCACAACGTCGGACACGTAACGGTAATTATTATGATTAGTGTTTTGCTTGACTATGTTATCAAACCACTAATAATGTGTTGCTAATGTTACACAAACCATGTTGTCGTTCTCAATCTTTAAAAAGATCAGCATCCTTAGAAACAGAGAGTCAGTGGAGAGAGGCATACAGTTCCTCATAACACACGTCACACACATAATCCACCCGCTATATTGCTAAATGTACCTGATTTTTCTTATTAACAAAGAATATGTTAATATCCAGTCTTCTCTTGAGACTTGTCTTCTTCAGAGAACGTTAATGATATGCAAAAGCCCCGCCCACACCTTGATTTGATTGGTTACAAGGTGGCTTGTGACGTAAGAAACATCGGCGATTTCACACTTTTTTTTTCAGACCGTCTTTGGTTCGCTGCAGTTTTAAGGAGAAAATACTCAGCAATTTTGTTGGTGTTTTTCTTAATGCATATCAAAAACACCACATAAACATAAACAACATTAAAGTCTTTAAAGACAGACCTACTATGAACTACGAGGTTGTTAATTGATGGTATTTGGTTCTGCTAAAGCCATCAGGCCACATTGTTTCAGCTCTATTTTTAAATAATTGTGTTTAACAGTGGAAATCCTGGTGAAAAACTACATTACCCATGATTCTGTACAGATACGTACACCAATCAGAGCCAAAAAAGCTAAATGCTCCGCCCACAAATCACGTGATCAGCTCACTCTCTACGCTCTCAAAATACTGAAATGTTTATATATATATATCTGCATATCTTGCAATAAACTTAAAATGTGTTTTTAATTCATATGATCAACATTTGTAAATTATTAGTTTTACATTTTATATATTTAATTTGATAGTGCTATTTGCAATGCTTCATGGGATTGTGGTTCTTTCCCTCAGTAAAACCATTAAGTACACCATATTTTCAAAACCATTCATGGCTTATAACTCTGTAACAAAGACTCTTTTATAATCCCTATGGGAAAAATGAATGAAAAATATACTTCCGGAAGCAGCGCTGCTGAAAATGGGGGCGGGCACTGTTGCACTCTCGCATTGACCAATCCTGGCTGAAGTATTATTGTAGTTTCTACTTGGATAATTCCTGAAATCCACCTACAGTCTTGGTGTCAATACATATTTTCTGTTTGTAACCACTGCTACTGCTATCGTTGTTGTGTGTGTATGAATGTCTCTGTAAGGCTGATGCAATGCTGGCCTGTCTGTACAGCTTCACTCAATCCATCTTAGAAAGAAAATGATGAAAAGAAAGCCACAGTGCCATGATAGAATCAAATAAAAAGTGCAGTAGTCCTGTAAGGCTATATCGGACTGACAACATATCGTAGTCTGACCTTGTCAAGGTCCATTTTGAATATGTTAACACTCCTGCGTTCCCTTGAACTGCCACAACTTCAGATCCAACACTTTTAATGCGTTCCCAGGGCTGCCAGTAATAAATATCTCCCTGGACGGCCGTTGGATGCTTCACCTTGTTTCCACAGCTCTAAACAGCTCCGGAAGAAGATCGAGTCCATTCCCCATCCCCAGTTTCCACATCTTTATAACTGTCCGCTGAGCTCTTCATCATAGACATGAAGAAAGAGAAGAAAGAAATAGAGAGAAAGAGAGAGAGAGGGACAGTTTGTGATAATGAGTTGCAGTATTGGTGATGGGAGGAGGTGATTCAGGGCCTTGATGTCAGCGTGACGAGGACACCTTCGCTAGCACGGGGTGTTTCAATAACACGCGTGTTTATAAATGACACTGGTTCCAGCGGCGCGCTGGGAAATGACACGTCTGAAACCCTGAACCCTGAAGCCACCGCGCATGAAACTATCCCCATACTCCTGCATGCGGATGCTCATATTCCTCGCTTTAGCTAATGCAGCAGTCATAGTGCCTAAGGCAACACCCTAGCAACCACCCTGTGTACCCTAGCAACAGCATAGCAACATCCCAGCAACCTCTAGAAACCATCCAGCATATCAACCTGTTTTTCTGATAGCCTTCAAAGCTTTAAAACTACTTCAAACTCAAACCCTTCAAACTTTTAAAGCTTTTTCAAACATCCAGATCAGACTTTCACATCAAAATTTTAAAGCGTTTTATTTACATACATATATTTATGTAACTCATTTTGGTTACAGTTTTAGTAATTCTATTGAAATAGAAATATTGTCTTTACAACTAGCTGAATTTTTTTTTTTAAGTTTTTGAATATTTTATTTTATTTCAGTTATTGCTTATTTTCATGCAGCGCTATTTACACTAGGTGAAATTGGCATATTTTCTCAGCGATAGATGCTGTTTTCACTTAGATAGATTATATTTACACTAAAGTTGTGTGTCTACCAAACCGTTTTTCTCCAAGCATGTATATTTTCCCATTTGTTAGTCTTTTTCAATGGAAGTGCCACATTTTTTTAACTGCAGTAGCAAGACGAGGCGCTGAGCGTCTATTTTCAGCTGAGTGCTAAGAGTTCAACGTTTTCACGAGTCACCGAGGGTTCAGCTTTGGGTAACACGCTTTGCTCATCACTGTCGCTTTTACCCAGCTGTCCAATCACAGTGGAGGAGGGGCGGGACAACACTGACTAACCGCCACATCTTGCTTGTACAATGTCAACAGATGACAAAAACAAGCATGATAACAGAAAAAAGCAGCCAGAGAATGGCAACATTTTATTTTGTCTGGCCCCAGCAGACATCAGTGGATGGCATTAGTGTAAATAGCTTCTGCCAACAATACAGGCTAGTTGCACTTCGTGTTAATAGACACCCTGGTTGAAGCTTAAAACGGGTATTTATTGGAAACTTGCACAGCTTAACCCTCCAAAACCCCTCTAAATCCAGTAAACTAAAGCCAGACCAGACTGAGAGAAGAGAAACCCACATTAGACTGATCTAAGATGTTTTTTAGGTGGTGTCTCAAATGCAGCATTAAGAAGAGTGATTAATTTTAATGTTCAGATCAATAACTATTCACTAAATTTTGTAGCCAATTATTTAGTTAAATGCTATCCAGTTGTATATACATTTGTGGCCAGTTTATATCTTGCAAATCATCACAATAAAGTAATTTATTGCTTTCCTGTAGCTCAAACGGTAGAAAGGGGAGCTTGCAACATGAAGGTCATGGGTTCGATTCCCAGGGAAAGCAAGAACTGATTAGAATGTCAATGTGTTTCTTGAATGCAATGCAAGTCACTTTGGATAAAAGCGTCTGATAAATGCATGAATGTAAAATGTGAGTAATGCACTGATTGTAAAATCTGATGATATAATCTGATGGGTATGCACTGAAGAGGACACAGAATTTATCCCATTGAATAACTGAAAAGATAGTTATGTTTTCTAAAAGAGTTGCACCTTGACTGTAGATTAATTATGAATATAGCTTGCAGCGCTGCATCAAGATTATTCTTAAACTACCCCTACTGACTGCTCTTATCAAAAGATTTATGATAAATTAGTAATTATTCCTCTTCCTTTACTCGCTGTTTGTGAGTTGGTGGCAGAGAGGAGGCCTATAAATAGCGTTAGCATATGTACTTAGCTGTCAAAGAGAGCAAAGAGGAACAAGGGCCGAATGACCTCAGCGAGCGCCAGCTTCCAAACTCACATACATATTTATTGCCGAGGCTCACCTCTAGTCTCGCTGACAGCAAACCTGAGCTTCCGACGGCAATCCCAGCCAAAGGGAATGTTAAGCTGCTCTTGCGCCGCACTGTAGAGTCTAATATCTCAGATCAGACCCATTTAATCATGCTTTTGTCTTTAAATAGCTAATTATTTTCCCCATCACACATGCAGAGGTTTGTTTCACGGCCGTTCAGTGACTATTCTATGTGCTATTCTGCCAAAAGCTTGCTGTTTCTGTGCGGCACTAGCAAAAAAACTAAACACACACTCACAAATCTTTTGTCTATTCCTCTGAGTGTGGGTCTTCTCACACAGGCTCTAATTAGCCAGGAATTAAACATGCTACACAAAAGCCAGATATCTTCTGGTACAAATACAGAACAATAACATTTGATTTGGACTGAGAACAGGGCCTGGCCGGCGTCCAGAAACTTCCACATTGCCAGTTAGCAAAAAGAAACCTGATTATTTACAGATTAAATCATGTCAGCGATAATGTAAATACTGCTACGCAAGTCAGATGTCATGCAAGTCCAATTGGATTGTTTCAAGTAATAAACTGCATATTTTTTCCAATTTATATTTTATTTTAATTAATGCACTTAATTGATTTATTTTTTAATTGAGTTCAAACGAGGTGATTGATGACCAGACAGCTGATTCCGATGACGCTGGGAGAGCACACGGAGAACTAGGAAGTAAACGAGACAAGCATGAAGGCAGGGATGACAAAACTATGACACGTATCTGTCCGAACACTTAGGGCTTGATTGGGACACATTTTCCCAGTCATCAATGGCATAAAGTGTCCCAATCAACCTGAATTCACCGAAAAACAGTACGCAAACGAAGTCCCGGATGACCTACTACTTCTGACAAGATTCTAAACTGCTCACATGTGCATTTATTAATATTTGCTATTTTATTTTATTTTAGAGACACATTTAAGCACTAAATTTCCACTCGTCCCTTTGAGTAAATCATATCTGATGATTTCCAGTTAACCTCATGTTGAACATCACATGTTGATATTGTCACGGTCTTGTCTCATGTTGTTCCCTTCCAGGTCCCTTTATGTATCTTCCAGGTCCTGCATGCTCCCGTCTGTGTCTCGTCATCTGTTCCCTATCCCGTGTTTGTCATTAAATACCTTCCTGTGCTCCTTTGTCTTAGTCAGTTGTGAACATTTCCATGTCTGTGTTGAGTCGAGTGTGGACGTCTCCCTGTTTCCGAGTTTTCTGTGGCGTTTTCTGTTATATTTAAAGTGTTTTGGTTTTTGCGTTTATGGGAATAAAGAGTTTTTCGTTTCGTTTGAGCTCCGAGTCCTGCTTCCGCATCGCACTCGTCCCGGTGGATAACAGATATACAGTAATACCTTGATTTACGAGCATAATCCGTTCCAGGACTGAGCTCGTATCATCTTCCCATAACAAACAACAGAAACAAATTTGATCTGTTCCGGCCCTCTAAAAAACTCCCTTATTAGTGCTAATTACAATGGAAAAAAACATTTTTTAATTGCAAAATTTGTAATTGCTATAGAGACACACACACACAGAGAAAATGATAGTATATAAGGATTCCTGTGATTATAAAATAAAATGTGGTTTTAATTATGAGTTCTTTCCTTCGAGACACAAGATACAGTAGCGGCTGATGACGACATGTGAGGAGGAGGAGGAGGAGGAGGAGGAAGAGGAGGAGGAAGAGTGATAACGCAAACACAATACAGAAGTGTAGTGTTTCTCCCGTGTTGTGTGCTGTATAGAGTCAGAAGCTCATATGCATTATTATTGAACACTCATAACTCGTGCTGCTCCCAGCTTAATACTGGTGAATCACTCGTTGCCCCCGGTAACCCCCGCTGTAAAACCAAGCTGCCTCTAGTGGAGATCATATGCAATTACCCATAAATGAGGAGCTTGAGCTGCTGCGAGTGCTCGTCTGGAAGCTGCTCGTATCTCAAATATTCACTCGGATCTCAAAGCAAAAGCTGCTTGAAGGTTTGCTCGTATCTCAGAATACTCGTATCTCAAGGCATTACTGTGTTTAAACATATTGCTCTTTTTTAAAGATCTTATAGCTACATCTCAGCGTGATTCTGTACTAGTTCAGGATTAACAATGCTCAGTTGTATTCAGTAATACACACAAAGGAATATGCAGAAAATGTATTGTAATATACAGGAACATACGATGATTGTGTCCAGCTTTACATGCATGACTGCATACTATTATGCTCACGAAGGCTGCATTAGTTTGATCAAAAATACAGTAAAAAAAGTAATATTGTGAAACATTTTTACAATTTATAAAAACTGTCACATGATCCTTTGGAAATCCTTCTATTATGAGATATTTCTTATTATTATCAATGTTGAAAACAGCTATGCGTTGTGTGAAGTTGTGTAAAGTGTTTAACTTTACAGCCATTCACTCTCGGCGGAATGCAGAGCGAGGTTTCAAAGCGGCAGAGGAAAGAAGTTTTTGATCGTCTTATAATGTTTCATGTTGAAACTGATTCACAAATACGTGTTTCAAAGTAAAGGCTTAAATGTTTAAATTAGGTAACCCCGTCTGATGTGTTGCAGCCACCAAATGACTGAATGTGGGGATTGAAGATCTGTTGCTGCTGGTCGAGTTTGACCTCCTTCATTGAGAGAGAGGGAGGATGATGGGGCTTCAGCCAGAGAGAGAGAGAGAGAGAGAGAGAGAGGGAGAGGGAGAGAGAGAGAGAGAGAGGGAGAGAGAGAGGGAGAGCAAGCTGTTTTTGCACATTTCTGCTGCCCCGTCGTTTTCTCAGCGGGGTGTCCCTTGGGAAAATCAAGAATAAGAGAGCGAGCGAGCGAGAGAGAGAGAGGCTGGCAGTACCATCAGCAGCAGTATGTCTCTACCCGCAGACACGCCACCCTGTATGCCAGCCGTGTGTGATTAGCACAGGCTCACTTAACACACCATCTGATGGCATTAAATGGCTCAGTGTGAGTGTGACGGGGTCGGGAGCCATTCACAACGTCTTTTAAATCTCTATTTAATTCCTGAATTTGAATTGAGTTGGTAAACAATATGTTCAATTCAAATGTGCAAAAAGAGAGGATTGCAATGAAATAAAACTATTGTAGTAAAATAAAACTATGAACTATATTTTATCGTACTCATATGGGCTATTTCCAGAAACATTAGAAGATAATAATGCCACCAAATGAAAAAAATACAAATAAATAGAATGTACTGTGAATCAGTTAAAATATTTTAATTAAATCCATAATGAGTTGCCGATCGAATGAGTCATAATTAAATTACATATATTAAAATTGCAAACAAAATTAAGATGATTCAAAGACATTATTTATACATGAGGCAGACGATGCATTAGGGTTTTTTAATGTTTTAAAAAAAGACATTAATACTTTTATTCAGCAAGGATGCATTAAACTGGTTAAAAGTGAGTTAAGCTTCCATCTAAGGAATACATTACATTTTAAAATATATTCCAATATAAGAGTTATTTTAAATTGTAATAATATTTCTCAGGCTTCTACTGTTTTCACTGTATTTTTTATTAAAATAAATACAATCTTGGTGAGAAGAGACTTCTGTCAAAATCATTACGCATTATGAAGAATACTTTAATCCCTAGAATGCTCTAAATTACCCCAAAGTCTTTTATTTATTTTATTAAATGTTTTTGAATTGTAAAAAATGATATTCCTCTCTTTGTCCTTCCAATCATATTCAAATATCATTCATGCAGTGGGATACGGTGAATCTGATTCAAACTCACAATCATGAATTCAAAAAGAGCCAGCTCTTGAATTCTGAGGCTTGATCACTCTTGGTGTGTGTGTGTGTGTGTGAGGGTGAAGAATGCGTGTGTGTGTGTGTGTGTGTGTGTGTGTCTCTGAGTGCCACTGGCTTTGTGAAGCCTTGCTGAAACTGAATCTGCTTTTACTCAGAGAGACTGACACACAGAACGGAGAGCAGAGAGAAGCGGCGGGCAGATGTTAGTTATATCCACAGAAACACCACAAACAAGCTCTTGTCTCAATTCTTTCGCTTA
>JAWRVZ010000317.1:245000-257500 GCA_037043235.1 Rhodeus uyekii
TACTAGATAGATGCTCCTCATATATATATATATATGTCACAGATATGCACTGTAAAGTAAACAGAATGTTTTGCAAGACAATTTCAACTTCAAAATGTCATGTTTAATTGAATGTTTTACTTGATGTTTCTTAATTATTTGAAATTTGTAAGTGAAATTTGTAACAGCAGGCCTTTATTTTACACAGCACCCATCAGGTGTGAGTGTTTGTGGTCTCTATGTCCCTACAATACTCTATCTGCAGAGAGAGAGAGAGAGAGGGGAGAGACGGAGAGATAGAGAGGGAGAGAGATGGAGACGGAGAGAGCGAGAGAGACGGAGAGAGAGACGGAGAGAGAGAGAGGGAGAGAGATAGAGACACAGAGAGAGACGGAGAGATAGAGAGAGAGACGGAGAGAGTGAGAGTGAGAGAGATGGAGAGGGAGAGAGACGGAGAGAGAGAGAGAGAGACGGAGACATAGAGAGAGTGATAGAGACGGAAAGAGAGAGAGTGAGAGAGATGGAGAGGGAGAGAGACGGAGACATAGAGAGAGAGAGAGACGGAGAGGTGACGGAGGGATGGAGCGGTGCGGTGCGGGGGAGGGTGCAGCTGCCGGCTGGGATTAGATACCTGAAACCAATCTTGAGGAGCAGTAGGTTCCAGCCACGCTAAAGTGTTTTCAGGAGAATTTCTCATGTTCCCCCGCTAGCTGATTACTTCCAGATTTTAGTTCTGCTTCAGCGAAGATGAGCTGCATGGCACACTTTTTGTCAGCCGTGGTTAAGATGCAGTTTGACACACGAGCCGTCCGGAGATGTGCTGTATAATCACGATTAAAGGAGGAAGAGAGTGGGAGAGCCACCAGCCAATCATCATATGAAATTGACGTGACATTGAATCATAAATGCTAGACTATACATGCAGACTGTGTGCTTTGATGTGAAATGTGTGCAGAAGTGATGCATGTCATTTTTTGTGCAAGATGAACTATGAGTGAGTCACTCACGGGTCGATCATAAAGGGTGTACACAATTAGTTTCAGCCCAACACAACAAAATCGATGAGCTTTTGGGGTGGGAAGATCTGTTTGTCCAACCAATGACAGACAGGCAGAGTTTTTGGGGAAACCTGTTTGAAAATAGTCTAATAGTCTATAGTCTAAGTGTTATTTTCTACTTGGGGACACTAGCAGAGCAACATTTTTTTGCATTTACTAAGTTGAATTATGGTTGGTGTTAGCGATTTATTACAAATTAAACCCCTTAAACCCTAAGCGTTGGCATGTAACTTGTTTTTGCACCGGTTGTGCTCTAGACAGGAATGACTCCTTGCATCAAACATCCTTCATGGAGACGTGGTGGGCTGTCATGTTTCTAAGTGAATAGAATTACAATTGGAAAGTTCGTCAACATTTTGTCTGTGGCGATTGCCAATAGGTGACAAACGGGTTCCAAGATCGTACAATATTCAGAACTGAATTGATGAAGCATTTTCAATTTCTAATTCAGTTCTTGAATTCTTAAAACAGCATTCAGAACAATTTGTGTCTAATTTTTAGATATGAAAGAATGAAGAAGAATTATAGGTAGAACGAATAAAAGAGTAAGCAGATGGATGGATGGATAGATAGAATTAATGATAGAACAAAAGATAGAACAAATGATGAAAGAACAAACAATAGAACAATAAAATGTATAGATAAAGAATGACAGATTAGTGATGCAGATAGAGTGAAAGATAGAACAAGAGCAAAAACAATAGAACGATATAACAGCAGAGTAATCAACAGGCCAAACAAACAATACAGACAGACAGACAGACAGACAGACAGACAGATAGACAGATAGACAGATAGACAGATAGACAGATAGATAGATAGATAGATAGATAGATAGATAGATAGATAGATAGATAGATAGATAGATAGATAGATAGATACAGACAGACAGATAGACAGACAGACAGACAGACAGACAGACAGACAGACAGACAGACAGACAGACAGACAGATAGATAGATAGTATTCACCTATAAATTGAAATCTGTAATTTCCACAACCCTAGTGGATGCTGAATGGTTGCTAGGTGGTTACTAAGGTGTTCCTGGTGGTTGCTAGGACGTTGTTGTGGTGTTTTGAGTGGATTCTAGGGTGTTACTGGTCTGTTCTGGGTCATCACTAGGCTGTTGCTAAGAGGTTTCTGGATGGAGAGACAGCTTGATAGATCAGTCAGAAGAGAAACAGCACATCAAATCCAGAGTGAAATTTAGAGTCTCAGAAGAATACGTTTAATCAGAATAACAGTATGTTGGCTTTGACAAGTTAACATGATAAAAGCCTTTCCATCTTCAGCGCTGCTCATTTGATTTGCATTCCAAACACGATTACATTAAACAGCAATTAAAGATTCATCATACAAACATCAGATGTCAAAAACTGTACAAAAAAAAAGTGCCAGTACCAAAACAGAAGCGTCTTGCTCTGTGTTGCTTAAACTTCTGAGACCGCGGCTAAAACTGTCATGAGGGAGTTGAATCAAAGAGAATGAGCTGTGTCTATTTCTGACGCGACAGGACTAGCGAGTGAGCGCTCATCTTCTCCAAACGTGCTCTGTTCTTTCTACTCTTTGTTTTAAACTAATGTCAGTTCTGCTCTTTTTACTTCTACTCATTAACCTTGCTTGTTCTTCCAACTACACAGGCTTCTCACCACAGCTCCTCCGACTCCTGTAAGGCTCCGCGTCTCTCCTGGGACTCGCAGAGAACGAAGAGCTTGGTTAATCATATACCCTTAAGCTCTGTGAATTTATCTGCCAAGAGTTTGTTCTTACTCTCAGTTTCTCGCCTTCCATTTACTTGCTTTGTTTTCTTTTTGTTAATATTATTATTTCATTTCTGTTACTTTCTTTGGCATACATCCTGAGATCATCAAAGTGTTTTTGCTACACTTGCTCTGCAACAACCCAGATAAATTATTTTTAAATTGGCCAGAAGAAAGTATTTAGGTCATTTATACATTGCAGTACATTATTGTACCCACATTATCTGTCTTTAATAAATAACATATTTAATCTCATCAACTTTAAAGATTTCTCTAGAATATATTCTTGTATTATTTATATATATACACACATACATATGTTCAGTGTTGTGAAAAAGTATTTGCACCCTTCCTGATTTCTTTTTTTTTTTACATGTTTGTCACACTTAAATGTTAGTCAAAGATAACACAAGAACACATAAAATGCAGTTTTTTTAATGAAGGTTGTTATTATTAAGGGAAAAACTAAATGCAAACCTACATGGCCCTGTGTGAAAGAGTGATTGATTAAAACCTAACTTATCTGTGGTTTATCACACCTGAGTTCAATTTCTGTCGTCACACCCAGGCCTGATTACTGCCACACCTGTTCTCAAACAAGAAATCACTTAAATAGGACCTGCTTGACAAAGTGAAGTAGAACAAAATGATCTTCAAAACCTTCACTGTAACGGACAGATACTCGGGCAAGAGCGTTAGTGCAAAGAAACGTTTATTAAACAAATAAACTTTAAAGCAAGATGTGTGAGTTTGTGTGAGAGTTCTTGAGATTTACAGGATGAGGGGTTGGTGGTGAAGGGTGACGGTCGAATCGTGAGTCCAGAGAGTGAAGCGGAGCGGCAGTGGTTCATAGGGACGAAACGAGGGAACACAAGGCTGGAGATCGCTGGAGTCTTTTAGGGGTTAGAGGAGTCAAGGAGAGTAGTCCTGTGTACAGTGTAGGTCAGACGGTGAACTGAGGTGAGGTGCGTGCTTATGGAGTGAGGGGATGTGTGTGGTGATGAGGAGCAGGTGTGTGTAATCAGTACTCTAGGAAAGGTGATCATGGGCGTGCAACCTGGTTGATCCTTTCTTTCCTGTAGGATCTTTCCGATCCAGCTTTCCTATAGCTCAATCATTAGAGCATTGGTGTTAACAACATCAAAGTCAAAGGTTCGATCCTAGAGAAAGCAAGAACTGAATACAATGTCAATGTGTTTCTTGAATGATGTGCAAGTAGCTTTGGATAAAAGCGTCAGCCAAATGTAAATAATCCATGACACACACATCATGCCAAGACACAAAGAAATTCAGGAACAAATGAGAAAGTAAGTAATTGAGATCTATCAGTATGGACAAGGTTACAACCCCATTTCTAAAGCTTGGGGACTCCAGTAAACCACAGTGAGAGCCATTATCCTCAAATGGCAAAAACATGGAACAGTGGTGAAGCTTCCAAGGAGTGGCCGGCCGACCATAATTACTCCAAGAGTGCAGCGACGACTCATCCAAGTTCTCACAAAAGACCTACAAAAACATCCAAAGAACTGCAGGCCTCACTTGCCTCAGGTCAAGTCAGTGTTCAAGTCTCCACCATAAAAAAAGACTGGACAAAATGGCCTGCATGGCAGAGTTCAGAAATGAAAACCATTGCAGAGTAAAAAGAACATTAAGGCTTGTCTCATTTTTGCCAAAAAACATCTTGATGAACCCCAAGACTTTTGGGAAAATACTGAAAATGGTTGAATTACAACAATTCTGCAAAAATGCAGATATAAAAGACTCCACAGCTGTAAAAGACTCATTGCAAGTTATCGCAAACACCTGATTGCAGTTGTTGCCGCTAACGGTTGATCAACCAGTTATCAGGTTTAGGGGGCGAGCACTTTTTCACACAGGGCCATGTAGGATTTTTTGTTCCCTTAAAAATAACAATCTTAATTTATTTGTGTTATCTTTGACTAATACAGTAATACCTTGAGATATGAGTGCAATCCATTACAGGACTGAGCTCGTAACTCGAATTGCTTGTATCTTAAATCGTTTTTCCCCCTGAAAAATAACAGAAAAAAATTTATCCGTTCCGGTCCTCTAAAAAACTCCCTTATTAGGGCTAATAACAATAAAAAAAAAACATGTTTTTAATTGCAATTGAGACACACACAGACACAGACACATACACACAAAACATTATAGTATATAAGGATTCCAGTGATATAAAATAAAATGTTTTTAATTATTTTTTGAGTTTTGAGTTTTCTAAACTGTCAGTCTTTTACAAATTCCTTTAAACAAAAGCCAGTTCCATAATGATATCATCATACAGAATGTGACATCATTGTGGTGGGAAAACTGTGGATTTTAATGAATTCTGTTTTGTTTTTGTCGTATTGATTGGATTCTAAAACATCTTTTTTTAGAAACAGCTTTTACTGTTGTTGCTTGATAAAAATATACAAATTAGGATTTAGAATATCAAAATGCAATGTGAAATGAAAATGAGTTCAAGTTGATGTGCATGTGTAAGCTGGCAATGCTTCAGTGAGCAATGACAAACTTTAGCTGAAAATAGGCAGTTTTTTATTATTTTTCTCTATGATGGATGATTTCAGAAAAATACATAAATATTGAATTTATATATATTATATTGCCAAAAGTACTCAAATGTAATTTTTGTAACTATATCACCCAGTCCTACACTAAGCACAGAAACACTTATTTTAAAATGAGCAGTTGTATGTTCTGCTCGCGGTGTGTATTTGAAAAAAGAGATTGAGTCCATCTCTGGCGTTGTCCGTCTCAGGAGATGGCTGTGCAATCTCAATAATTCAGCAGTGGAATTGCTACACTGTGTAAACACAGCCAAATACAAGCCTAGCAGCATATCCGCTCTCTCTGTACACCTTCATCACATCACCACCATCAACTGCAGTTTATGCTGAATATAATCCACACACTCATGCTCAAGGGTTCATGGGAATCGTAAGAAATTTAATGATTCTGATTCCAGTTCCTTAACAGGTTTTTTTTGTACTTTTAGTACCACCAAGCTCCCTTAAAATGAATCTTAATCAGGCTAAATGCCATGTTTAATTTGATGCCAATGATAACGAGGCTGTGAGGGATAGATGTACGGTCTAATTGAATTGAAGGCATTTAATTGGTGGGATCCACTAGGTGGCAACACTCACAGTTGGGCTTTGTTTTTGAAGAAGACAAAGTAAAAACAACCAAAAACAAAGCCACAAAACAAAAACCTATTGAACTGTCATATCCCTCACATGATAACAATGTAATTGCATGTATTTAGCACACATAAAAAAAGAAGCTAAACATATGTTGTAAATCTCGACTTCTATTTTAGGAAATCTATTTTGTACATATTGTTTAAAACCTTTGACTGCCAAAATATGATACAAATTGTACTTCAAGGGGCAAGAGAATGCATATCCAATCTTAATATACATTTTTGGTTAAGTGCATTTTTAAAAAGTATACTTCAACCAATATAAATACAAAGCGCTCTCATGAAACTCTAGATGGTGCAGGCTGATAAACTCAATCTGCTTGCAATCACATCCTTCTCTCTAGGACACAGCAGTAGTCAATGGGCTCAACACTCAACCATCAATACTTGGTTAGCATTTGCTGTAGCAGTTTTCAGAAATAACCAACAATTAGCAATAACCAACAGCACCATCAGCAATAACAGCAGCAGAAGTTATAACCAACACCAGCAGTAATAACCAACAGCGGCATCAGCAATAGCAGCAGCAGCCGCAGCAATAACCACCACCAGCAGCAGCAATAATAGCAGCAGCAGCATTAACCACCACCAGCAGCAATAACCACCAACAGCAGCAATAACCAACAGTAACAGCAATTTCCAACAGCAGGAGCAGTAATGACCAACAGCAGCATCAACAATACGAGCAGCAGAAGTTATAACCAACAGCAGCAACAGCAATAATAGTAGCAGAATAACCAAGAGCAACAGTAATAACAAAAAGCAGCAGCAGCAGCAACAACAGCAGCAAAACTAATAAACAACAGCAAGAATGACCAACATCAGCACTAATAACCAGCAGCAGCAGTAATAACCAACAGCAGCATTAATCAACAGCATCATCAATAACAGCAGCAGCAGCAATAACAGCAGCAGCAGTAATAACAGCAGCAGCAGCAATAACAGCATCATCAATAACAGCAGCAGCAATAACAGCATCATTAATAACAGCAGCAGCAGTAATAACAGCAGCAGCAGCAGCAATAACAGCATAATTAATAACAGCAGCAGCAGCAATAACAGCAGCAGCAATAACAGCATCAGTAATAACAGCAGCAGCAGCAGCAGCAATAACATAATCATCAATAACAGCATCAATAACAGCAGCAGCAATAACATAATCATCAATAACAGCATCAATAACAGCAGCAGCAGTAATCAACAGCAGCAGCCCCAATAACATCAGCAGCATCAACAACAGCAGCAGAAATAACAGCATCATCAATAACAGCAGCAGCAGTAATAACAGCAGCAGCAGCAGCAGCAGCAGCAATAACAGCATCATCAATAACAGCAGCAGCAATAACAGCATCATTAATAACAGCAGCAGCAGTAATAACAGCATCATTAATAACATCAGCAGCAGTAATAACAGCAGCAGCAATAACAGCAGCAGCAATAACAGCATCAGTAATAACAGCAGCAGCAGCAGCAATAACAGCATCAGTAATAACAGCAGCAGCAGTAATAACAGCATCAGTAATAACAGCAGCAGCAGCTGCAATAACAGCAGCAGCAATAACAGCAGCAGCAGCAATAACAGCATCAGTAATAACAGCAGCAGCTGCAATAACAGCAGCAGCAGCAATAACAGCATCATCAATAACAGCAGCATCATCAATAACAACAGCAGTAATAACAACAGCAGCAATAACAGCAGCATCAATAACAGCAGCATCAGTAATAACAGCAGCAGCAGCAGCAATAACAGCATCATCAATAACAGCATCAGCATCATCAATAACAACAGCAGTAATAACAACAGCAGCAATAACAGCATCATCAATAACAGCAGCATCATCAATAACAGCAGCAGCAGCAATAACAGCATCATCAATAACATCATCAGCAGTAACAGCATCATCAATAACAGCAGCATCATCAATAACAGCAGCAGCAGTAATAACAGCAGCAGCAGCAGCAATAACAGCAGCGGCAGTAATAACAGCAGCAGCAATAACAGCAGCAGCAGTAATAACAGCAGCAGCAATAACAGCAGCAGCAATAACAGCAGCAGCAGTAATAACAGCAGCGGCAGCAATAACAGCAGCAGCAATAACAGCAGCAGCAGTAATAACAGCAGCGGCAGTAATAACAGCAGCAGCAATAACAGCAGCAGCAGTAATAACAGCAGCAGCAATAACAGCAGCAGCAGTAATAACAGCAGCAGCAATAACAGCAGCAGCAGTAATAACAGCAGCAGCAATAACAGCAGCAGCAGTAATAACAGCAGCAGCAGCAATAACAGCAGCGGCAGTAATAACAGCAGCGGCAGTAATAACAGCAGCAGCAATAACAGCAGCAGCAGTAATAACAGCAGCAGCAGCAATAATAGCAGCAGCAATAACAGCAGCAGCAATAACAGCAGCAGCAATAACAGCAGCAGCAATAACAGCAGCAATAACAGCAGCAGCAATAACAGCAGCGGCAGCAATAACAGCAGCAGCAGCAGCAATAACAGCAGCAGCAGTAATAACAGCAGCAGTAATAACAGCAGCAGCAGCAATAACAGCAGCATCAGTAATAACAGCAGCAGCAGCAATAACAGCAGCAGCAGTAATAACAGCAGCAGCAGCAGCAGCAATAACAGCAGCAGTAATAACAGCAGCAGCAGCAATAACAGCAGCAGCAGCAGCAATAACAGCAGCAGTAATAACAGCAGCAGCAGCAATAACAGCAGCATCAGTAATAACAGCAGCATCAGTAATAACAGCAGCAGCAGTAATAACAGCAGCAGTAATAACAGCAGCAGCAGTAATAACAGCAGCAGTAATAACAGCAGCAGCAGCAGCAATAACAGCAGCATCAGTAATAACAGCAGCATCAGTAATAACAGCAGCAGCAATAACAGCAGCAGTAATAACAGCAGCAGCAGTAATAACAGCAGCAGTAATAACAGCAGCAGCAGTAATAACAGCAGCAGCAGCAGCAGCAATAACAGCAGCAGTAATAACAGCAGCATCAGTAATAACAGCAGCATCAGTAATAACAGCAGCAGCAATAACAGCAGCAGTAATAACAGCAGCAGCAGTAATAACAGCAGCAGTAATAACAGCAGCAGCAGTAATAACAGCAGCAGCAGCAGCAGCAATAACAGCAGCAGTAATAACAGCAGCAGCAATAACAGCAGCAGCAGTAATAACAGCAGCAGCAGCAATAATAGCAGCAGCAATAACAGCAGCAGCAATAACAGCAGCAGCAATAACAGCAGCAGCAATAACAGCAGCAGCAGCAATAACAGCAGCAGCAATAACAGCAGCGGCAGCAATAACAGCAGCAGCAGCAGCAATAACAGCAGCAGCAGTAATAACAGCAGCAGTAATAACAGCAGCAGCAGCAGCAATAACAGCAGCATCAGTAATAACAGCAGCAGCAGCAATAACAGCAGCAGCAGTAATAACAGCAGCAGCAGCAGCAGCAATAACAGCAGCAGTAATAACAGCAGCAGCAGCAATAACAGCAGCAGCAGTAATAACAGCAGCAGCAGCAGCAGCAATAACAGCAGCAGTAATAACAGCAGCAGCAGCAATAACAGCAGCATCAGTAATAACAGCAGCATCAGTAATAACAGCAGCAGCAGTAATAACAGCAGCAGTAATAACAGCAGCAGCAGTAATAACAGCAGCAGTAATAACAGCAGCAGCAGCAATAACAGCAGCATCAGTAATAACAGCAGCATCAGTAATAACAGCAGCAGCAATAACAGCAGCAGTAATAACAGCAGCAGTAATAACAGCAGCAGCAGTAATAACAGCAGCAGCAGCAGCAGCAATAACAGCAGCAGTAATAACAGCAGCATCAGTAATAACAGCAGCATCAGTAATAACAGCAGCAGCAATAACAGCAGCAGTAATAACAGCAGCAGCAGTAATAACAGCAGCAGTAATAACAGCAGCAGCAGTAATAACAGCAGCAGCAGCAGCAGCAATAACAGCAGCAGTAATAACAGCAGCAGCAATAACAGCAGCAGCATATCTATTCTGCCAAGACCAAACATACCAACAATGTCAAATCCATTACCATGTCAAACACTATGAGAGCTGTGATGATATAAATATATTTTGATATGGCACATATCAATACATTAAAAATGGCACAAAAAGTAACTGAAACTTATAAAAATACAGTCATGTAAATACATACAAATTCCTATGTGCATATACGTATGTGTGTGTGTGTGTGTGTGTGTGTGTAGGCCTGCAAACAGAATCAGACATCATGGAAATTATGGAATAGAAAAAACTTTAACCATTTCTCGATTCCAAATCCTGCTATTATTGTTTTCAACATTATATCTCCTAAGATTATAACACCAAAGATGTGCACAATTGATAAAGAGATCCCCATATCAAAACCATCATTTGCCATGGCGATTAACTCATCAAGCTGTTACTATAGTAACAATACCGCAACAGTGGGGTGCAGTCATTACAATTAACCCTTCTCACGTTGTCTGTTCTCGCTTAATATCTTTGTCTACGTAACCCATAAAGAATTATCAAGGTAGCATGGAAATGGAAAAAAAATCTCTTAGGGAGGATTCTTTTTTTAATGATTTCACAGGCCGAACTCAAAAAGTATTTGAACTGGTGCAATTAATTGAGTCAGGCCACATTTTGAAACGGCACGCACACTATTTTGAATAAAGTCAAGCATAGCAGAGATGCTGATACTACTTCTTGTCATTAGGGCTTTAATTAGAGCTCTCACCAGAAACAGTCTGTCTCCATTCACGCTCCCTGAAGGAATACACCATGAGCTCTCATTGTGGGCATTAAATGTGCCGTCACTGAACATGTTTTCCTCGCTGTTTATTCAATTTCTCATCCGAGTAAAGCGATTAGCAGCTCTCTGAATGACATTTACAGCCTGTGTTGTGTTTGTTGCGTAGGATTTGTGTGAACTTAAACAGAAGCAGCTTAATTGAAAGACAGACAGTGTTCAAACAAAGAAAATGAACAGCTTGGATCTTAAACACTACTGGGATTTTTATAGTGCTCATCAGATTTCGTTTTTCTCCACAGCTCACATAACATATATAGCTGATTGTTCAGTTACTTAAATCAAAAACTGTCATTTATTCATAATTTATTTTATAAGTTTCCGAGTAAATATTCACAGAATTTTCACGTGAACTATGCTTTTATTCTATTTAACAGAAACAACTTCAGATTATGTTTCACCTCAACAACAACAAAAATAAATCACGTGCATATTGATCGTAGGATGTTAATGAGGTCATGGCTTTTTTGGAGGAAAAGCTGAATAAGGTAAAACAAGTTAAACCTGAAAGAAACAAATATTCCTATTATTTGTTGCTTAATTGTTAAAAATACAAAATAGGGCCTAAAATGAACACTTATGTGATTAAAAATCAGTTTTGGTGAGTATATGAAACGGTGTCAATGGGCAGTTGACCGGTAACATACTTATGAATTCATATTCAAAACATATTTAAGGCCGGTACATTTTCTGAAGTAAATATTTGCATATAAATATAAAACAAACTGACATTATATACTTTAAATTCACAGCACTTAAATATTGTTGGTTTGAGATGATTCTATTGCTCTCCTCATTTGTAAGTCACCTTGGATAAAAGCATCAGCTAAATGATTGAATTTAAATGTAAAAATGTAAATATAACATAATTTAAAAATTGCAATTTGTGTCTGAGGCCAATTTGCTATATTTTGTCAAATGTAACATTTAAATACAAACTTACCCTACAGTAAACATTATACCATTCTTTCCACATCCTTGTGTTGTTGTAAACCATATGCTGGGAAAAATGGCACCATAAAAGTAGTCCATGAAAGCTTTCTACGAGATACACAAGAATCAAGAGACTCCCATCCAAAGCTGCAAATTTAACTTACTATACGCACAAAACTAAAATATCGTTTCCAACCCATGTGTTCAAGAGAACAGAATCATCACAGCCTGAAATATCTGTAATAAAAAAGGAAGTTTATGCAATCGGCGAAGCCAATGTAGCTCTTTTTTTCTAACATTATAAATGACTTTTGGGCAGATGAAATGCAATAAACTGTCACGTTATTTTGTGTTCAGAGGCGGATGCCTGGTGTTTGATAATGCAATCGTGTGAGCCTCTTCTGGAAGGTCATTATACCCAACCATTTTGATAACAGTCTTTGACTCACTCAAAGAACATTTGAGATGCTGTGCTGGATAGTCCAGTTATCCAATTACCGTTAAGGCAATCCACTGCTGAGAAAAAGTCTTTGGAGATTTTTTGTTGCTCATTGAGGGATTTATTCGGTAAATGTGTTTCTATTGTTGTTTATCCGCATGTCATCTTATCGGATAAAAAAAATAATCTTCCACAAATACATTTTTTATCCCATAAAAATATGTAGATGGAGACATATATTGATGCCATTTTGTTGTAGGCAAATATTCAAAATTCCTCTGTT